>BLKR01013108.1:0-13655 GCA_011170035.1 Teleogryllus occipitalis | reverse complement strand
GAGACGTTGGAGAGGATCTTCGCGGTGGAGGGATGGAGGCGTTGGAGATCTTCGCGGTGGAGGGATGGAGGCGTTGGAGGGGATCTTCGCGGTGGAGGGATGGAGGCGTTGGAGGGGACCTTCGCGGTGGAGGGATGGAGGCGTTGGAGGGGACCTTCGCGGTGGAGGGATGGAGGCGTTGGAGGGGACCTTCGCGGTGGAGGGATGGAGGCGTTGGAGGGGATCTTCGCGGTGGAGGGATGGAGGCGTTGGAGGGGATCTTCGCGGTGGAGGGATGGAGGCGTTGGAGGGGATCTTCGCGGTGGAGGGATGGAGGCGTTGGAGGGGACCTTCGCGGTGGAGGGATGGAGGCGTTGGAGGGGACCTTCGCGGTGGAGGGATGGAGGCGTTGGAGGGGACCTTCGCGGTGGAGGGATGGAGGCGTTGGAGGGGATCTTCGCGGTGGAGGGATGGAGGCGTTGGAGTGGATCTTCGCGGTGGAGGGATGGAGGCGTTGGAGTGGATCTTCGTGGTGGAGGGATGGAGGTTGGAGGACCTTCGCGGTGGAGGGATGGAGGCGTTGGAGGGACCTTCGCGGTGGAGGGATGGAGGTTGGAGGACCTTCGCGGTGGAGGGATGGAGGCGTTGGAGTGGATCTTTCGGTGGAGGGATGGAGGCGTTGGAGGGGACCGGCGGTGGAAGGATGGAGGCGTTGGAGTGGATCTTCGCGGTGGAGGGATGGAGGCGTTGGAGGGGACCTTCGCGGTGGAGGGATGGAGGCGTTGGAGGGGACCTTCGCGGTGGAGGCATGGAGGCGTTGGAGGGGATCTTCGCGGTGGAGGGATGGAGGCGTTGGAGGGGATCTTCGCGGTGGAGGGATGGAGGCGTTGGAGGGGACCTTCGCGGTGGAGGGATGGAGGCGTTGGAGGGGATATTCGCGGTGGAGGGATGGAGGCGTTGGAGGGGATCTTCGCGGTGGAGGGATGGAGGCGTTGGAGGGGATATTCGCGGTGGAGGGATGGAGGCGTTGGAGGGGATCTTCGCGGTGGAGGGATGGAGGCGTTGGAGGGGATCTTCGTGGTGGAGTGATGGAGGCGTTGGAGGGGATCTCCGCGGCGGTAATAACGGCGAGGGTCTGGCGGCAAAACCGATGGCAAAGGCGTCTGCGTCTGTGGTTGTGGAGGCGGCGGCGGTGGCGGTGGTGGTCGAGCAGCGAGAGGCCAAGAGGCCCAGTCCTGCGATGCGCCTAATCGGGCAATGGTCATGCGTAGCTGCAGGCACTAACGCGCGGGCACACACTTCCATTTCAAAGCCCATCTACCCAGCTGAGGTGGCTCAGGGCATCAATGACTGTCACTGCAGGGTAGGGTTGCCAACAATGTTCACGTAGAAGGGACGAGACTCGATAAAAAACAAACATAAAAAGCAAACAAAAAATAACAACACATTTCTTTTTATAAATATTTAATTTAGACCAAACCAGGATCGCTAGCCCTGTGCATCTACTGATGTCACTGCAGTGCCTCTTACACACACACACACACACACACACACACACACACACTTACGCTGTCATGCACTACACTACCACATATATCGGGAGATTTGTCGGGAGCTTAGAGCTTGTCCCGGCTGGGGCCGTGCCCCGCTGGTGGGAGAGTCCTGGTTAGGGGGAAACCCCGCTAACCGACGGTATGTCGGCGCCGGATCTCACCATCCAGCGGGGGAAAATCGCTGCCATCTTCCGATGAAAAACATGCACTATACTTACGGGACTATTGACCTAGGCTGTTGACGCGCCTGGAGTCAGTAACCAACCAACCAAAATTTAGACCAACAGTTCTATTGCTTTCTTCTCTGCATTTACGGTTCCAGTGACAAGATTCGTTCACAAATTGCAGACGAAGAAAGTGGCTTTAGTGGCTAGACAGAGACACTCATGCATACGTGTGGCAGCGTCAGAAACAGAATATTCATGTTTTCTGTTCTGAATTAAACGATACACGATACAACGTAGCAGATGTTAGTCATGCGATAAAACAAATGACTACAAATGTTAAAAGTATACTGAAAGGAGTACATTTGAAATACAAAGAAGGACGAGAGGACAATTAATATCAAAGGAGGACTGTCCTTCCGAATAGAGCACGGTTAGCATCTCTACTGCAGTGTCTCTAACTCAGAGGTTCTCGGGCTTGAGTCCCGACGGTGGCAGACTTTTTGAGACTAGCTTTAAAGGTCATAAATACAAGCCATTAATGTCGGAATGGAACTGTAGACTTGTATAAAGTGGAACATTCTCTTTGAGAAAATAATTATCTAAAAATTGACACAAATTATGCGCGACAAAGTTGCAGCCTCCCTCGTCTCGGGAGGTGTGTATGGCTTCGTTACTTACCCACATTAGGTACCCGAAATGTATGCTTTTCTGCTATGAAGTATGCAAATGTTTAAAGAGTACGCGTATACTTATATATCTTCTGTAAAAGAAAGGTCTGACGTAAAGTATTCACAAATGCTCCATATTACATTTAATAAAATGGATAGTCATGAATAAGAATAGGATAAAAATAAGAAGCGTAAAACATAAATGGTGATGACATCTATTTGTTTACTCCGAGCATATCAGCTCCCTAGGTCATCATCCCGTAAGTGAAATGTGTGTTGTATCATCAGAGGAGGAGCTGTTCCTCCTCCGTTGAATGACGCGATCCGGCGTCGACCTTCACGTTGGCTTACGGGGTTTTCCCAACCAGGTATCTCCCACCAGCGAGGTACCGCCCCACCTGGGACAAGCTGTAAGCTCCCAACAGGTCTCCCGGCATATTATGTGGTAATATAATACATGTTTAAGAGTAAATGTGTGTAAGAAGTATAATGTGTGTACGGCATGCGGTCCGTCACCCGTTTGTTAGAGTACTGGCTGGACATTCGCCTGGTGTTTATGGGAGAAACGATGGAAAACTACCGATCAGGGCAGTTGCCCTATAGTACTCCCCTCCAATGGGCGGCTGAATTCCATCCAGCTGTCTATGTAGTGTCGAAATTCCTGCCTCAGCCGAGACTCGAAGTCTAAGATTTCCCGGTTACCCAGTTAGTCAACTGATGCCCTGAGTCACATCAGCCGGTGCTAGCTATATGACTATCATGAGACCGGGAGCGGTAGCTCAGTGCATCAACTGATGCTACTGCAGCGCCTCTGACCGGGAGGTCCTAGGTTCGACACTAGCTTTTCAGCGAGGTCGAATTCACTCGCTGTCTGGAGGAGAATTCTAGCGGCCGGCTGCTCTGATCGAGTTTTCCGTGGTTTCTCCGATCAACACCAGGCGAATGCCGGAGCAGTACCCTACCAAACGGGCCACGGACCGCGCGCGATCTTTCCTTCCTCTTCCTTGTCCTATCCTGCGGCTGGGGCGGTGCCCCGCTGGTGGGAGAGTCCTGGTTAGGGGGAACCCCCACTAGCCGGCGGTAGGTCGGCGCCGGATCTCGCCATCCAGCGGGGAAAGATCACCGCCATCTCCCGAGAAAAAAACATGCACTACACTAACGGGACTAATGACCGAAGCAGTTGACGCGCCCGGAAACACGAAAAAAACAAACCCAACCAAACTATCATGAGTCGAATCGTAGGTCTCCAAGTCAATGATGTAGAGGCAATGGTGTTGCTAGTGAGGTATTGCAGACGCTGTCTTTTATTCGGGAAGTATCAAGGAGAGTTAGCAAACGAAGTTTCGGAATACGAATGCTTATATAACATAGTCAATAATAAGTATTCTATACTTATACTTTTAAATATCAGTGCCATTCAAATTAGTTGACGTGATTGAAATACTACTGATAATTGGCAAAAAATCAAATGACTTGATTTTTTTGAGGTGAAACACAAAACACAAGTATGAGATTTTTTTCTTCTTTTTGATTTTTGTATTAGATTTAAGGATGTAAGAAAGAGAGGGAGTCGGGCGGACTTTGAAAGAAAGGAAGCAACATTCGTAATCAATTAGATTTACAAATAAGCGTAATGAAGGTTCAGAACAAACGGACGAAATTTTGCCATATAAAACAATATATAAGAATAATTTCCTTAAAATTAACTTGAAATGATTTATGGAGTTGATGTCCACATCTTTGTGAACGAGTGGTTGTAATCACTAAGTTGTGGGATGATATTTTGTTGGCAAACAACTCTGTTGTTATAGTGCTACACGAAATAACATCTTAGGCAAACAGCTCAAATGACATGGCTACGTCGTAATATTGTTATGAAGTAAGTATTGAAAGAGGATGAGGAGTACACATTGAGTTAATGAGTGTTTGGACTTGCGTGAATCAGTAATGCGAGCCAAGTTGTATGACGGGTGTAAACACAATCGCTTGAGAGATAATGCATTCAAATGACAAGTCTTGTTCTTACTTATTTGCATGTCTTTTAACGGCAATGCGCGGACGAGTTTTATAGCCACGTGAAACAAACTAGAATGAACACCCACATGTTGGTTGCCACTTGCATTTAAAATCTTTATCCGTCAGAACGTGACATCGACCATATCAAACGTAGAATGTGCTTTTTGGTAAAAATCCTTTGTGCAGTTTAAGTGCTAGTATTGTTCACCGCTAGATGGACGGCTAGACGGGTGGATAGCCGGACTGCCGTCAAATTGACGGGCGGACGTCTTGAGGAATGGACAGTCGGCGAGACGAATACCCAAACTGATAAACGTGAAGATAGGAAGGCGAATGGACAGTCGGACTGCCAGATGGATGGACGGCTGGCCAGAAGAATGGACGGACGGTCGGATGCATGTATGGACGGACGGACCGACTCAAGATCGGGTGGACGGATGGACTGTTGGATGGATGGGTGGTCGGCTACTCAAATGGGTGGACGACTGGCCGGCCAGACGTTTTGAATAAAGGCAGTTTCCCCCATGACGTGGAAATCTTGACAAGTATTCTTGAACTACGTGATTACTCTATACTATGTACCTAAGAAGGTCATTCAAAGAAATACGGCACATAGAGAACTCTACAGGAAATAACTGTGCATTTTCTTGGGTGGAGCAACTTCCCAAAATATTTTGTTAAGAACGACAAAGGAAACAACGCAAATCTTCTTAAAAGTACCTCTCTTGATCTGCATCCGAAGATACAAGTAAACATTTGACGCACTCCACCGAAGTTTCATTTGGAGTCGCACTGGCACGCGAAGAAAGATTCAATTATCGTGAGTGCGATAACTAGCTGATAAGATACACAGCCATTAGGCCACGACGCACGACTCGCCGCACCGCGTAGCGCAGATCGTTGACTCTGTCGACGGAAAATGTTATCAGGCGAAGTTTAGGTTTCCGCAGCCCAAGTCTTGTAATTGCTCTCTAACACCGGTTTTACACTGTAACAGACCTCTGTGAAATATGGTTGCCAACCGTGCTTCATTTGGGAGGACAGTCCTTCATTAACTTCAATTGTTAGTAGTTAGTCAGTTAGTTAATGCTTTATTTTACGTGGCGAGCCTCGGGCCATCAGGCCCGTTCTTCCATCTGACCACGTAAATTTCGTTACGCTCCTTTCACCATCTTGCGGAATCTTTTTGGGTGACAAAACGGGTGATTTGAATTTAGCCCAGAGGTTTCTTTTAGGCTTGAGGATCTTTTATCTGCAGTAAATCTACTACATAGGACAGCCGGCTTTACTTCCCATCCGAAGGAAGGCGTATGAAGGATTTTTGCGCTTTTAAAAATCCACGGCTTCGATAGGGTTTGAACCCGCAAAACATGGGTATAACTGCTCGGTACGCTAACCGTTATAACACCGAATTGACCTGTCATGTTTCTTTGTATTTTAAATGTATGGCTTTTACTAAACTTTTTACATTTTTTGCTTTTATTGTATCACATGACTAACACCTGACATAAATTGAGAAGAGTTGTTCAGCCTTTTACGATTTTATAAAAGGTAACAAAGCTTTACCACAAGCTGCCAGAAGTGAAAAAAAGTACAAATTTATAAAGAAAAAAGTTGTGTACTTGTAAAATAAAATTTTCTTATATATTGTAAAACTATGTAATATATGTTGTAAATTATATTACTTATATAGATGTATATGGTCTAGAAATGCGTAATTTAATAAATGAAATATTTATAAAAAGAAATGTGGTGTGCGTTTTTTATTCTTATCGCATGATTTCCCTTTTACATGAAAATAGTTGGCAACCCTACTGTGAAATATATCGTTCGTGACACAATTCGAAAAATACAATTTAGAATGATGACATTCATTTTCAAACAGTCCATAATCAGTATTATTCACAGAACTCCTAGGAAGCCTTTTCGTAAATCGTACATTTTAATGTACTACATACGCGTGTGGTACATGTAATTCAACCAGCAGTTAAATAGTTGAAACATTAAACACGATCTCGAAACTTCATATTTCGATTTGTGCCAATATTGCATTCCTTAAATAATATTTGAAGAACTGTGTCAAAAAGTGGTAAAAAGTAAATACATTGCGAATGATGTTTGTAGTTAAGTTTCGCGTTGAAAAACAATAAGATTAATTATTGCTTTATTTCTAATCACATTTTGTTTCTCGTCAATCATTTATTACAAAGATAAAAAAAGAAACTTGATACTCTATGTAGCTAGGCAAGATAGCCAGGCCGAATCCAATCACTGAATGGAGGAGAATTGTCCCGGTCGGCCGCTCTGATTGTTAATTTTCTGTCATTTCTTTGACAAATACTTGGCGAATGCAACAGCAGTACCCTATGCATGCAAATGCGCCACGGACTGCGCGCGAGTTTTCCTTCTTCTACCTCATCCCTTCATCTCTCCTTCTTCTTCTAGCGAGTTGTCTACAGCTCTTGCGGCTGTCTCTCGCATCCCAATCTCTATGCCTCTCTATTATTCCAATCGTCTTCTTCAAGGCCTCCTTTCTGCATGCCCTTCATAACTTGCTTTTGCCATTCTTCTCTGGGTCTACCTCTTTTTCTTCTGTCTAAGGGGAGCCACTCAAAGATTTTTCTGGGCCATCTCTCATAACCGAGCCTTTTCATGTGACCAAACCATTTTAATCTTCCTGTTTCCATTTCCTCTAAAATCAATTTCTGTATTTGCATTCTTTTCAAAATTTCATCATTTCTTACATGGTCCATTTTAGATACTCTACAACTTCGTCTTATGAAATCCATTTGTAGCCTTTTTTATTTCTTTTTCTCGTTTTCTTATTTCCCACTTTCTGATCCATACAACACTACATTTTGTACGATGGTTTCAAACAGCCTTTTCTTAGTTGATGTGGAAATTTTTCTCTCTCAGATCATTTCTCCTTACACAGTCAAATATATGCATTACACTATCACACTATAGGGAGGCATTTTAGGATCTTGGAGCTTGTTCAGACTGGGGCAGGAAGCGAGGATAACCTTCATAACTGTAACGAGACTAATGACTTTAGCAGTAGACGTGCTCGAAAACATAAGTCAATGAATTACGTGGCTACACTGAAGCCCACTATGCCATTAAAAATCCTACAACCCACCATATTATAAAATTTTGCGACCTGGCAAACACCGAGCACAGCGGTAGCTCGGTGCATCAACTGATGTCACTGGAGCGCCTCTGACCGGGAGGTCCGAGGTTCGAGTCCTGACGGCGGGATTTTCAACACTAGTTTTCCAGCTAGGTCGAATTCAGTCGTTGTCAGGAGAAGAATTCTAGCTGCCGGCTGCTCTGATCGGTAGTTTTGCGTGGTTTCTCCGATCAACACTAGGCGAATGCTGGAGCAGTACCCTACCAAACGGGTCGCGGACCACGCGTGATCTTTCCTTCCTCTTCCTTGTCCTATCCTCTCCCCTTACACACACACTTACACTACGCACACACTTGTCCTCAAAAGGGATCTGAGGCCACACTCAAACATAGGACGAGATTCATTGTGAGCAAACCAGTCTGGTAGCATCATTGAAAAAAATATCAAAACTCTTCACTGGTATCATCTCCCTTTCCCTTTTAGATTTTTAACACAACTGGAACCTCAACGCCCATAGAGAGACAATACACGTCCGTGCCTTCCAGATATGATTCCTACTTGATAGAAATTGGTGCCAGGAGCGGGAAAATGGAAATTACGAGAAAAAAGACAGAAAAGACACCTATAAATCAGAAGAAAATCACAAATAAAGCAAAATGCCAAAAATAGGCATCAGAAGCTGAAATAGGCAAATAAAGACAAAATGAAAATCTACTATAACAACTTCAGAAGCACAATTAATTGATTCTTATTGTTTACATTTTGCCAAACTTCCTATACAACAGTTGAGAGCAAACAGCACATCACATCAGGATGCAAATTAATGGCCCATACAGATTACACCTATAGGCACAATCAAGTTGCAAATATTATTCACCAGAAACTGGCAGCGAAATCCAACCTACAAGAAATGACCTGCCCATATTACAAATATGTTCCCGACACTGTACTTGAAAATTCAAACTTTACGTTGTAATATGACAGAGAAATTATTACAGATAAAACTATTCACCATTACAGACCAGACATAACTTTTGTAGACAAACGGCAAAAGATTGGCTTCCTGATTGACATAACTGTTCCACAAACAGCTAATCTTCAAACAGCACATGCAGAAAAAATAACGAAGTATACAGAACTAGCAGCTGAAGTCAAGGCACTATGGCATCTCCAAAAAGTTCATATTGCTCCTCTGTTCATTTGGTGCACAGGAGTTATACCAAATAACATCCATAAAAATCTGGAACTTATTCAAATACCAAAATATACCAATAAAATAATGCAAAAATCGATCATCTTAAACAGATGCAGGATTGTTCGAAAATTCCTAAATTGCGACGAAACCTGAATTGACCTGTGTCTTGGTTATTAACCCGACACAAAGTCAAATAAAAATCCGGTGAATACCGAGAAAAACAATGTTTAATAATAATAATTAATAATAATTAATAATAATAATTAATAATAATAATAATAGTAATAAGTCGTACAAACTTTTAAATTCCTCTTAATTCTTTTTAACAGATCGCATACATTTTTGTCGTTCCTCTGTCCCTGATTTGAAATCCACGTGAGACCCTCAGGGCGTCTCCTGAGGTTTCACGTCCATCTAGGGCTGCCAACAACGTTGATGTAAAATGGAGGACACTCGATAAGCAAGCCACCCCCGAGAAAAAACGCATTAACCCACTTCTTTTTATAAATATTTAATTTAGACTAACTTCAGCTCTATTTCTTTCTTCTCTCCATTTTCGATTCAAGTGAATAAATTCGTTCACAAAATGCAGATGAAGATTGTATCAGCGTCTATTTTTTATTTTAGTCGCTAGGCAGAGACACATTCTGCATGTGTCAGCGTTCAGAAAAAAGGTATTCATGTCTACTATTCTAAATTAAACAATAAACGATACAACATAGCTTTGATGCATGCTTGCATTGCATAGCAACGATGTTAGTCATGTGATAAAATAAACGACAACAAATATTAATAATGTACTAAGAGGACAGTTGAAATACAATGTAGGACGAGAGTACAATTGTCGTCAATAGAAGACTGTCCTCCCAAATGGAGGACGGCTGGCTGTGTCCCTAACTTGAAATCCACGTGAAGCCCACGGGGCGTCTGATTGGGCTTCGCTTTCTACACTGGCGCTCGCGATGGGCGCAGCTTCCAGTTCGGCCTTTGCGTAACTCGTCCTTCGCTCGCGCCGGGTCGCCCGCGCAGAGGCGGGGCGGGGAGGGGCGGGGAGGGGCGGGGAGGGGCGGTGAGCGGTGAGGGCTGGGAGGGGCTGGGAGGGGGCTGGGAGGGGCTGGGAGGGGCTGGGAGGGGCTGGGAGGGGCTGGGAGGGGCTGGGAGGGGCTGGGAGGGGCGGTGAGGGGCGGCTGAGGGGCTGGGAGGGCTGGGAGGGGCTGGGAGGGGCTGGGGAGGGGGAGCTGGGAGGAGCGAGGAGGGGCGGGGCGAGGAGGTGCAGGGCGGGGGCATGGCGGGACAGAGTGGAGTGGAGCGGGGGCGGGGCGGGGCGGGGCGGGGCGGGGGCGGGGCGGGGCGGGGCGGGGGCGGGGCGGGGCGGGGCGGGGCGGGGCGGGGCGGGGCGGGGCGGGGCGGGGCGGGGCGGGGCGGGCGAGGCCGCGGGGCGGATGGGATAAGGGCGGACCGGGCGGGGCGGGGAGGAGGGGCGGGGCGGGGCGGGGGCGGGGCTGGGCGGGGCGGGGCTGGGCGGGGCGGGGCTGGGCGGGGCGGGGCGGGGCGGGGCGGGGCGGGGCGGGGCGGGGGGCGAAGGGGGAGGGGATGAGGTGGGGGCGGAGGGGCAGGCGTGGGCCGTTGTATAACGCACTCGGGAAGGCGCGATTTCGCTCTTCCGTAGAGCCGGCGATACGACGAGCAGTGGGTTTTCCGAGATAATTCGTCTTCTGGAAATCGGAACCGTATTGGCAATGGCGTGGCGTGGCGTGGCGTGGCGTGATAAAATCAGTCGGGTAGAGAGCAGCACCAACTCAGACGATTTTTCAAAGTGATCTCCACAAAAGGAGTTCGGTAGCTAACATCTTATATACAACTGGCATCGGTAGCTGACATCTTGGTGATGTCAGCTGACATCAGTTGATGTCACAGCAATGCCTCTGACAGGGAGGTCCTAGGGTTTGAGACCCATTAATGGTAGGATTTCCAGCACTGGGTTCGAGTCCCGACGGCGGCAGGATTTTCGACACTGGCTTTTCAGCTAGGTCAAATTCAGTCACACTCTGGAGGAGAATTCTAGCGACCGGCTGCTCTTGATCGGTAGTTTCCCGTGGTTTCTCCGATCAACACCAGGCGAATGCCGGAGCAGTACCCTACCAAACGGGCCACGGACCGCACGCGATCTGTCCTTCCTCTTCCTTGTCCTATCCTCACTCCTTACACACACAGTAACATGCACTACACTATCACATATTCCGAGCGACCGGTCGGAGACTTAGAACTTGTGCCGGCTGTGAACACGCCACCTCCACCACCACCTCCCGAGCAAAACACACGCACTACACTTACGGGACTAGTGATCATAGTAGTTAACACGCCCAGAATTACTAACAATCAATTAATCGTAATGGTAGATAATTAGCATGTAATTTGTGTCCGATTTTTATTTTTACATTTTCATTGTTCAACAACAACAACAATAGTATTTGCGAATATCTACAGATACCCTATACTAGATAATCACACTTATCAGTAATGATATTTTGAAAATATATTGTTTAGTTTAAAAAGTGATATTGAACTTGCATCTTCTTACATGTGAATTTTTCCTTAAAGAACGAAGAAAAATAATACAAAATTAGAATTCGTACCCCCTCTCCTAGAAGACGCAACACAACAAGACACAGGACAAACAAATGCAGTTAGAAAGCTATAAACTCTTAAAAACCTTCAAATTTTAACTTATTTGCCACACTAGAATGGTATTTCATAGTAGCAACAAGCTGTGAGACTCGCTGGCACATATTGTATTATTAGATACACATAAAAGAATGAGGTACTTGTAAGTACCGTCAGCTGAGTAAGGGCTCCTTTAAGGCACGAAACCATCCATGCCTTAAAGGGGCGATGAAGCAACAGTCTTGGTGCTACGAGTACGTCTGCGCAGTACTATGTGCACCTGTACCATCAGGCTCACTATATAAACGGGCGTGAGTACAATTGGATAATTAGCGATTTCGGGCGCGGCAAACTGCTTCGGTCATTAGTCCTGTAAGTGCAGTGCATGCTTTTTCCTCGGGAGGTGGCGGTGATCTTCCCCCGCTGTATGTTGTGATACGGCGTCGACCTACCGTCGACTAGCGTGGTTTTCCTCAACCAGGTATCTCCCACCGACGGAGCACCGCCCCACCCGGGACAAGCTCTAAGCTCCCGACCGGTCTCCCGGAATATGTGGTAGTGTAGTGCATGTTAGTGAGTTTGTGTGTGTAAGGGGAGAGGATAGGACAAGGAAGAGAAAGGAAAGATAGCGCCCTGTCCGTGACCCGTTTTTTAGGGTACTGCTTCAGCATTCGCTTGGTATTGTTCGGTGAAACCACGGAAAACTACTGATCAGAGCAGCCAGCCGCTAGAATTCCCCTCTAGACAGCGACTGAATTCGACCTAGCTGAAAAGCCGAAACTAGGACCTCCCGATCAGAGGCGCTGCAGTGACATCGGTTGCTCGGAGCTACCTCTCCCGGTGCGTGAGCGTTAGAAGGGAAACTCAAGATTGCCAGGCGATTCATTTCTAAGGTAACGTTCATGGTGAATACGCTTGAATGGATAGTAGGAAATTACGGAAAATGAAACGACCGTTCTTAGAATTTGCGTGCAAGTGTTCGGAATCTAATGCTGTTTAGCTGGTGTTGAAAATCCACCTTTGCCGGGATTCGAATCGAGGACTTCAATGAATATGAAGTTTTTGTTGTAAACTCGCAATCATTATGGTATCACGTCTAGTTGTGGCACCCAAAAATTTTGTATTAATTCTACGAATAAACCCTTATGCAACCAATGTTCATTGTTTTCTTCGCTGATGGAGTCCGCTGACTTTTCTTTCCTGTAGTTTTATTACTGGTAGTGTTATACTGGTTTACTGCTTTTCTACTCGTGCAGGGAGTATCCAGAATCGATACTGCTATTTAGTTCGTGTCGAAAATCTGCCTTCCTGGGATTCGAATCTAGTGAGCCCTGGTGCACGAAGCTGTAGTCGAAGACTCTCAGAATTTGTGGTTGTTAAACCCATAAATTGATATTATTATTATTATTATTATTATTATTATTATTACAAATAAAATAAATTATTTGTAGTCCAGATATTCTTGACACGGAAGAAATGCCCATTCTTTTAACTGAAGTTGTCCTTGTATGTGCGTTTATTTTTCTGTAGTCTTTTACTAGTATGTGTGACATCGTACATTGACATTCCGAAAATCGAAGTCGTCATACTCCTTGAGACTTAGAAGATGGGCAACGGACGTACACTAGTAAGAACAAGTTGGCTGCTGCTAACCACCACTTTCCGAATGTGATCTCGTAGGTTACAGCGTTATCAATAACTCGTCTATTTTATGTCTATTAATCCTCATAAGAATTTGAGGCAACATTGGCAATGAGCTTGAAAGGATTCTTTATTCCTAGACGTGATTTACTGAGGTACAGTTTTCATAAAATGACGAAAAAATACATTTTCAGAACTGAACTCTTAATAAGTAATAACATGAAATCAGGAATCATATAATAAATAAAAAACACGATATGAATATGTTATGGCACTTAGAGAATATTTGTTACATGTTGTCGAATGAATGAGGAAATGCAAGAAAAGAACCCACAAACGATGTTATTTTGTTTTGGTTTCCTTCATACCCTAATGTTTTTTAGATATTCCCTAAAATATGTTATCTTCAGAGCCTTCCAATATATTTTCGTACGTTCTGACTGCGGATCCCAAAAATACGCAAGATCAGAAACGACTCGCATACTGTTTACAAACCTGTATCTACGCTATCTACCAGATCTGTCCGGTTCACCTAGGGTTGCCAACTATATACACGTAAAAAGAAGGACACTTAATAAGAAAAAAACAACATACAATTTTATTTCTTAATAAATTTGTACTTTTTTCGCTTCAGGCGGCTTG
>BLKR01013107.1:0-13669 GCA_011170035.1 Teleogryllus occipitalis | reverse complement strand
GCTACCGCCGACTGTCCTCGTTACCGCCAACCATCCTCCCTAAAGATGACGATGAGCAGAATTGGCCACATTTACAAAGACGATAGTTTTATAATAAATTTAATGCAAACGATTTCTTCCAAAAACCCATTACACCGTTAATTTGATAGTACTGGCATCGAAAAGTTTGATAGTACTGGCGTTTTTTACTTCTGTGACTTCTACCGGAATGAGAGCTTAAGAAAGTATGCATGAGTTATACTACACACGTTGCCAGTCCTCCTTTTGAGCTCATCATTTAATTTCGTCTCGAAATTGACTGTTTCCTTCTTCACTCCCCCGACACCAAGGTCACCAACAACCCTTTAACCTCTGAAGGTCGTGATGAACTCATTGTCTCTCTCTCGTACTTCCCTATGACTCTACCCACCGCTTGCATTAACGTATTTTCTTTGTCTTCATCTTATCTGTCGTCTTCCTGGCAATTTGCTTTCTCATTTTTTACTTCCTCGTCTTCCTCTATTTCATCGTTTATTATTTCTTCTGCATCCATCATTTTTTCTATTCTTACACTTACATACTATTTGTATTTGTCCCCACTGCTTTCATTGTTTTCTTCGTTTCATCCCTCTGTCAATTTCGTTTCTTCTTGAGTATCTTTTACTTATTCGTCTTCATTTTCTCATTTTTCTTCACCCTTTACTTCGTCGATTTATTGAGTTTTTTTCTCCTATTTATTTTATCTAACTCTTTACTTCCTTCCTCACTTTGCTGTATTTCTCTCCTAGTTCTTTTTCTTCCGCGTCGTCGTCCTGTGCATTGTCACTGGTTCTTGTTTCCCTCTCTGCCCCTGCCACCACCTGCCCTCTCGGCGCGCGACGCTCGTAAGCGAAGGAGGGGATGTGAGTCGCAGTGATTAATGAGGCGTCGAGCTCCTGTCCCCCCCCCCTACCATGCTCCGGCTCCGCCCATAAACAACGGCGCGCGACGCGGCCGCAGACGACAGCGCAAAAAGAGCGCAAGCGACCGCCCACCCCAGCCCGCGCCTGCGCCCCTTCATTCTCCTCCTCCACTCTTCAGCGCTCCCCACGGCTTTGCCACTCTCCCATTCGGGCATCAATTTTCATCCATCTCTTCTCAACTCTCCTTAACACCCGTCCCGTGTTCTCAACTCCTTTCTTTCATTCCTTCACTCTGAACTTCCATTTTCTAATCAATTTTCCTCCACTTCTCAACTGTCCTTCAACGCTCCTAAACTCCTGTCCTGTGCTCTCAACTCTTCTCCACTCTTCATCTCCCCCACTGCTTTGCCACTCTCTCATCAATTTTCCTCCTCGTCTCTTCAACTCTCCTTCAACGCTTCTCAACTCCCGTCCAATCGTTAGTTCCTTCAATACTTCAATTACGTTTATTACCTCTTAACTCCCTTTCGCACATCACTTTTCGTGCATCTCCCTTGAACTCTTTTCCAACGCTCTTTAACATCACGACGTAACAATCCACCTCCATCACTCTTTAATTCTCATTCTTCGTTCATCAACCCTCCTCCCTCGCTCTTCAAACTTATTTCCCTGCACCTAAAAATTTCTCAATCATCTTCAATTCACCACCGCTCTTCAAATTTCACTTCTTTTCACCCTTTCTCCATTTCTCCTCGACTCTCCTCCACCGCTGTGTCACCTTATTTCACCACTCTTACATGCATTTTCCTCGTACTTTAACCCTCCTCCACCGTTTGTCAACCTTCCTCCGTCACATGTAACTTTCTTTCGCCGTTCTGCTCTGCCCCTCTCCTGAATTAATGCAGTTTACTGTCTGAATGTGAATGCTAAAGGCAGGTCGCTCATATATGCTGTTGCAGCCCATTAATGCTGCCTATTAATTCAAAATTAATATAAAGTTGTTTTTTAAATAACGACTAAATACTCCCACTCCTCTATGACTTTTGAACTCTCATCCTTTTATTGCCTCATTCTTTCTGTCTGCTCGTATCTTCCCATCTTTAAATTGTTTCTCCTATGTTTGATCGGTAGTAATTTTTCGTTGTTCTGAGGGATGCTAAAATTAATACCGACGGTTTCGGAGTTTGTGATAATAGAAAATTATTACGGTGTACCAGTGACATTTTTCCCGCTTTAGAGTACGGATGTAGGAAATAAAACGTGGGCAGAAAGTACTCCCTTATTATTGATGTAGTTGTCAATCTTTTGCCAGAAGTACCTCCAAGATAAAAAGGGTAAACAACTAAAATTTTTACTGGCTTCTTACAGTCTTCCACGTCTCATGATGTGAAATATAGCCATTTATTGTTGGGAAAGTTCCAAAATTCGAACGAAATTCGCAGAGTAGAAACGGGTCTCTTATGATGTAACTAGTGCTGCACATCACCTTAATGCTTGGTGCTGCATAACATTAGATGAACAGAATGTCGCCGTCTTTGACGAAACGATTCCTTTAAGTAGTCTTTGGGATCTCCCGAAACATTTTACAGCCGTCAAAATGGGACGAGTGAATAAGCATCGTATGTTTGGACTTCTGTCAACGGGATACCTCACATCTCCAAAATTTGGACATATCACAATATAAAAAAATTATCAATGTATATTTATCAATGTATATATCGATTGATGCAAAAAATGCTTTTAAAATGATATGGAAATCTTTACATTTTAGTGTAAGAGTGAATATCAGGTTCAATAGAGCGTTTGTGCACCCTCGTTTAAGCCACGAACTGAACGTGAAAGCAATCGGCAGCAGTATCTACATCAATAACGGGTGAAATAGAGAGTTTTTGCGCGTTTAGGTCGAAACGAGTAAGTCGCAAAGCTAGAAGTTCCAAATTGTGGCTAAATAGAGTGCTGCTGCAATGAAATTATCATCAGCTGGTATATGCTGTAACTTCATTTGGGATCTTAAATTTTCATTACTTGTATATATAACATTTGATAATAAATAAAATTAGTATTAAATTTGTATCCAGATCTCACATATGTACATATTAATACTAGTATTCTTATATAAAATATGTAAAACAGAAATCAAGTGCACATGTGAAATTAAATATGAAATATGTTATACAACAAAAGGAACAAGAGCAGAATGAATGTAAGAAATACAAACCCTTTTCTTTCCTAATTCATTTTTTAACAAAAAAGTTCCATGTTTCAGAATCATATGGTATATTCTTCACACAAGTAATGTGCCAACTTGATTGACATAATTTACACCTTGACATAATGATACGCTGACAAACTACATATGTTAAGGTCCACACAATATAGTATGACAATTCACTTTCATGCGGTGCAGGATTCAAAATTCCATTGACCGCATTTCACTCATGGTAGCCTTCAAAATTACAATTTATTACTGTTGTTGGATTAAGAAACCTAAATTTAGGATACCGGTATGGAAGTAAGATACCCTCTTCAGTATTCAGATTTAATGAGAAATCAAAACCATAGAGGTGCTTCGCGGTTCATGGGAGTGGTTAAAGTCAAGTAATTCAAAATTTGCTAAATTTGTAAGCAAGTGAATACAATGCAATTAACTATACTAAAATGTCTTCCTATGAATACTGATTTATATCATTTGAACCACTAACTAAAAATGATACAACTCTTTAATTTTTTTATTTTACTTTTAATGACATTTCTTCTTTTCCGGTTGTAATTCACTTTGACCTAACCAATAAATTCACTACGCACTTTACAGACTTTCACTGTTACTTGCCTATTTCTTGAGAATCCTTCATTACGTATCCAGTGAATTACAATTGATGATTATTTCGGACAATGGAAAATTATGAGACTAGCAGTTGCACTAATTAAACTTTAACCAAATCATTTGACAACTACGAATAGACAGTGCGATAATTGCACCATGGAAATACATTTATCAGTACACTTTGCCGTCAGAATCGAGAACAAATTACATATAGCATGGCCGAATGATATATTACCATGCAATATAAGTCGTCCGCTAACACTTTGAGTTAGACTTCGAGTTTGCACGTTCGTAGAGACTAAAACATGCACTAGATTGCTGCCCGCTAATGTGTGAACAAACTCCTCAATAAATAGTTTATTTCCGTTAAAAATGAAGGTATCAGATATTGTTTTTAATACTCGATATTTAATTTTTATTAAAATTAATATTTCTATCTCATTTTTTGTTTTCCCTCCAACCGTTCGTCTACACATGCCTCTGAATAAATGTTACAAACTTCTAGAGCATATAGAGCGTTGAAAATGATAACTTTTTCCCAGTGAACAGATAGGGGGGAATTGCATATTGCAACTGATTATTCTCTTGACTACCTTCGTAAATTACGCCCTCACACGGCGAGCAAAATAACCTAACTATTTATACTTTTCTCTGTTCACCTGTCACGTGAACTATTTTTTTTGTCCCTGCCCTAGCTCTAATTTACAATTGGGTGCCACAATGCCTTTGCTTGTCAGTTGCCCGTACCTCTGCTAGCTCGTATCACTATTACATCCTACCTGGTCGTGGTCCGCGCGCTCATTCCATACGGACTTGAGGTAGGGCCCGTTTCGTTCGTGCCTGGGTCAAATTTTACACAACTATTAAATACCAACACATGGATCTAAGGCAATTATGAGTCATATGGGATGCTCATATGTTTAATGTCGGCTCTTTTCCTCATATACCAAAAACAAATACAACGTGCCCCTCCCGACTTGTGAAACATAACAACACAAAATACATAAACAACACAAAAAAATACAAACATGCACACTGAAAATATAATACAAGATCTCATACACACACAAGAATGCGCATTCTGTCGTGAACTTTTTGATGATTCTATTCTTAATCTAGTTATCAGGACTTGGTCTTCGACAGAGTCTTTTTCATTGGACTTGCACGTGAACGAAAGAAAATAAAGTAAATGCACGAATCGGGCCTTTTTCCTTTTTGCAGCGATGTCGCTCCCTGTCAGCGCCCGTCGTTGCTAGTTGTAATGTGCACCCTCCATGCACGCAGTCCCCGTTCAGCTGCCATCAGTTCCCGGATGCACTCATCCATTTGAAGTTATCGGACGTACTCACAACTATTGTTCCTCGCAACTAATCGCGTCTTCCATAAATGTTCTTTCGCTATCTCGCGACGTATTTAAATTTTACGACGCTTATGTTCCCCGCGCCTAACTTGCGCGAATAATGTCCATGCTAATTTTCCCATGAATTTCGAAACAAATTAAATTAAATTTCAGTTCCACATCGTCTAAATAACTGATTTTACATAACTGAACATAAATTAAAACTTTTGCAAAATAATTTCGCAAAATTTCTCAAAAATCTATCATAGCATCAAATACGTGCGTTCACCATCAACGCTCGACTCGTTCTGTCTGTAACACATTTTACATTGTTGGTCTACAATTCCCTGCGACTGTCTTCTTTCAAACACATGCCCATCACTATAAGAAATGTTCGAAAATATTTATGTTTTCACTTTTTTCGGGCGTCTTGCGTCTTACTATCGGCTTCATAATTTCACTAAATTTTATTTGGTAATTGTCACGTTACCAAATTCCCTTTTCCTGTCATCCTTTTTCAAAAACCATTATTTTCGTCTTCTCAGTTCGTGATGGCGTCATTTACATCTTAGGCCGCTCTTTCAATTCTTTCTTAATCCTCTATGCTATGAACTTGAATATTAATTTATTACGAGCCCCACATAAATTCCCCCGTGCTGTGACTAATTTTGCCCTGATCTAAATATTTTTCTCTATAATTTCCGAAAGTTTGGCCAACATCCATCCAGGCATTCGCTGGATATTCCATAAAAACCGTCTCGTTATATACTTACAGAAGTACAACAATGGGTGCCATATTTTCAATCTTCGCCGTGTTATACATGCAATTTACACAATTTATGATATTTTCGGAACCCGTGGCTCGAATAATGTGATTTTTGTTTTAAAATGTTCCTGAATTTGGGTTCTATTCACTGTTTATAACGCCCATTTCCGCCCTTCATGTTTTCTATTCCTTTCCTGACAATTATTATTACGCGGCGCTGTTGTCTATTGTTTATTTCATTCTTAGTTTCTCTTTGATTACATAAAAGTTTCGTGTTCTATGCATTCTTGCGGGCTAGCCTCACAAATCATTACAATATGTATTTATAAAAGAGGCATTTCTCCTGATGTTTATGCAATTCTGTAAGCATAGGTGTCCGGCAGATCACGTTCTGATGCAGTTAAGGAGCTAACCTACCGAACATTGTGTATAATATGTATGTGTATGTATGTACTTTGGCGCAATAGTCTATGACGAAGCCTGGGACAACCAGCGGCGTTTCAGCTTTGTGGCCATGGGTTACGGGGTGTGTGTGGTTAGCACGTAGGCATTCCTACGCCATGTTCTGGTCTTCTCAACCTGATAAGTGAGTTTTCTCATCGTCACGCAGCAACATATACCGGGAATCGAACCCGGGGTTGTGCCATGGAAAGCGAGCACGCTGATCAATGAGCTATCTGCGAAGGTTGCACATTATTTGAGTTGCCTAAAAATCAAGGGAAATGTATATAATTGCTTTAAACGCCATTCCATGAAATTTCTCACTATATGTTCTTTGGCATAAAGTGAGCATTTGCTACGCTTCTATAATCCCCAAAAGTCTATAATATTTTTTTAAAAAAATTTAATTTTCTTAAAATTTTTTTTTAGTCACATAAACTGCATAAGTCATGAGTGACTAGTACAATTAGTAGTAACACATAGTAGTAATACAATTACAATTGTGAGAAAATATTGATACTTTTAAATAATTGTAACACTTTTTCTTGGAAACTTGGCGGTGATAAGATTTCATTGACATTTTCATTTTCTAGACACTTTTTTTCTGTCTTCGATATGTGCGGGACATTCCAGAAGGATGTGCTCTATTGATAGAATTCTATTGCAGATACTACAAGAAGATTGTGGAACATTTTCAATTAAAAATTTATGAGATAATGTAGAATGGCTGATAATATTTATTATGATACATTCTGTATTATGCTTTTGAACATCGTGTCATTTATTTTGGGAATTCTGCCTTTAGTAATTCTGTCGTTCTTCTTCATTCTCTTCAGTGTACTAATTCTCTGCGTTCGCATTTTGTTTCACAATCTTCCTTCTCGTGACTGCCATTTTAAATGTTCCACTTTTTTCAACCTACTTCTTCACTTGCTCGTAAACTTCTTCCTTGCTCTTACTCATCGCAAAGCCGCCTGATATCTTGTTCTCCGAGGGAAATGGCTGTACATTATGTTTCATTACAAGATTTTGCAAGAGAAATATACTAGAAATCCCGTTACATTAAATTTAAAATATTTCGCACGAGTTGTTGAACCAAAATAGTACAATACCATATAAAATACGTAATGGCACAGTAAGAATAACAATAAATAAATATTTACGGCTATCATAAGAAAGTATTTTAAAGCAATAAACACATTATTTTTCATCTAAACTGCACTATAATTCACACTACTGGCACTTCTCTTCTTTCTCATTTGAAATTTCACTCCACTCACAAGACGACACACCTTTGTGTAGAATTGTGGAAATTATTTATCATTAGATTAGGTATTTAATAATAACGAAAATGAATAATGATAACAATAATAAATGCTTCAGTAAACGCATAAGCGATGAATTAATACAAATAACTAGTATTAATAATTAATTTTTAACTTTTGAAGACATAGAAGAAATGTTTCAATGACCCTCACAGGCAACTCATTCCAGTTTATTCCAGTTCATTACAGTTCGGATAGTAAAGAAAAAATGTCCAAGATGTGTTCTCTGCGATTTCTACTAAATTGCGTTCACGTAACTTCCTTTATTACTTTGTACATGTGTCTACCGAGTCGATTATAGATATCTTTTTACGTTCGATAACAGGCATATGCTTTGCGTAAGCCAGTCTTGCTTAAACCCTCCTGATTTCTAATGACTCCCATTTCACTTTAACCCCATTGCCAAGGAACGTAAGTTTACATGATCTCTGAATCCTATGAAAATTGTCTCGTAAATTTAAATAGGGGTGTCTACAAGTATGTCCTTATTTCATTGATGCGAACAATAAATAAGTAGGCTAATTCTGTTTTTCACAGTACTTTCTCTGAATACCGTGTAGTAACTTTAAGAACCGTATAGTAAAATGGAAGGACCTCCAGGTTTTTCCTACAACAGAATTTACATGATTTTTCAAACTCAATTTTCTATCAAAACTTATTCCCAAAAAGTGATAGGAAATGATTCTTGGATTATTCTCATCCCCTTAACGGTAATACATTTCACTGTAATTACGTTCTTTCTCAAACGCGATGACTGTTGTTTTTAAACCATTGATCGAGTCTTAAAGCCTGCAAAACGAAATAGTTACGTGTTCTCCTCTTATGTCCTCGGCTACCCACTTTGTCACTAACTGCATTCAGTTTATTGTATTACTACTTCCCATCATGTCCTGTTTATAAACCTCTCTAAGCGATGAATCGCCAACCCTTGCCAACGAGTCGATAATTCAGGGGGATTATTCAAGGGGGATTATTTAAAGAGGACGCCTCAAAGAAGACGATTCCACAAAGACGATGATTCCAAGAAGGGGATGATGGTGTTAATGAAGGGGTGATGGTGTTAATGAAGGGGGGTGATGGTGTTAATGAAGGGGGGTGATGGTGTTAATGAAGGAGATGATGGTGTTAATGAAGGAGATGATGGTGTTAATGAAGGAGATGATGGTGTTAATGAAGGAGATGATGGTGTTAATGAAGGAGATGATGGTGTTAATGAAGGAGATGATGGTGTTAATGAAGGAGATGATGGTGTTAATGAAGGAGATTATGGTGCTAAGAAAGGGGATAATGGTGTTAAGGATAATGATCAAATGAAATAGAAGATGAAGAAAATGGCATGACGACGGTGAAGATGATGATTAAACACCCACGATGCTGGTGATTAAAAAAAGTGATCAAGCGTACCAGATGATGGTGATGACGGTGATAACAAATTTAAAATTAAGCGTTGCAGATATTCATAGATGATTTTCTACCACGTGACTAGGAATACATAATCGCAGTGTGCGCCTTCCCCGTCCTCGTCCCCGCCCACGGGGCCACCCCGATAGCCCTGCGGCTTCTCTCCGTCGCAGCGAGCGATGGGGCGAGCAGAGAAGCACGTTTCATCAGGGGTTGGGGCGTTTGGTCGGCCTTGGTCGCGGTGGGTGGATAGAAATAAAACACGGACACATTTTTTTAACTCTCTAGTTTTTGATACAAAAGTGCTAAAAGCTGCTTATTCCGTAGAGTCTTTTTGGTGTTTTCATTTCCTCCTATTCCTTTTAAAAGCATTAGGCATGAAAAGTTATGTTTCTAACATTTAAAACTGATCACCAAAGGATTAAATTAGACACATTTTATTTTTAAGGAAAGTCAAGTATTTTTATATACATCAGTGAGTGTGGGCATATTATTGTATTGAGTTCCATTTCTTTTCATTTCATTCATTATTTAACACTTTTCATTCTCAACCTAACAACGCGGCTCTACCGAGAATTAATACCTTTGCCTAAGAAATGTTAATCCGAGAAGTGAGTGAAACATCATCTTTATATTTACTCGCAGAGCTCCTCATGTTCAGTGTTCGGGGAGATATTTCGATCAAGATTTGTATTCCCGTTTCTGGATATTTGGGAAAGTTTTTACGTTTCCGTAAAACAAATTTAAAAAAATTAGGAACTAAATTCATCAACCTAATTCATCAAAATTACTTGTTTTGGACAGATTTAGATAAAAAAGTATTAAAATAAGCATCAAGCACCGTTTTAGGACATTTTAGGCACTATTAAATGCTTTTAGTAAATCAATTGTGTCATGATTCGTAAACATCTACAATTATTTTCCACAGTCTCCTAAAGGAACTAAATAGGCATTTGTCTTAAAATACGAAGTCTAGTTATTAAGCGAGTAAAAGGGCCTTCGGAGAGTGGGTTGGTATTCAAACAGTACAAGAGGTATTAAAGGGTGTCAGGACAAATAAATATATTGAAATTTTCAGTTTTTGCTGTTAATATATTTTGCTGTATTTCTATATTAATAAAATCAATCGTTATGGAGGAATTTTGTTTAATTTTGACCTCATCGCATATAGTTAACCAAAAATGTTTACTGTAGCCGGAGTCGACTGCATATTTTTCTGTAGATTACAATACTGTCATCACTGATTAGCTTATTGGTTAGCGTGGTCGCTTTCCATGACGCGACTCCGTGCTCAATTCCCGGTCGAGGAAACATTATAACGTGCATTTTTCCTTGCAATGACTTGCCGTGTGACGATGATGAGAAAACTCACTTCTGAAGTTCAGAAGACCAGAATACGGCGTGGGGATATCTCCGTGCTAACCACACAATCCCCTTAACCCATGGCCGTGAGGCCGGGACGCTGCTGCTCATTGCCCGTATGCGTGCTGTCGCGCCAAGTATAGACAGCCAATACCATTTCTTCATTCCGTTCATAAATCTACTTGATATGCAATAAGGCAAGGCTGAAGAATTGATTTGCAATGTTTCTCTTCTAGTGACTGTCTACGCCAATGCCGTGACACCTCATGATTTTAAATTTTACATGCTGTCGTCTCTAGAAATATTACTTTATTTGAAGCATTACACTTATTATGCGATGCACGAGACTTGTCCAAGTTTTCGTGTACAAATCTATATCTATATCTCTCTCTCTCTCTCTCTCTCTCTCTATATATATATATATATATATATATATATATATATATATATATTTGAAAATGCATGCAAAATGACAGTTGCCATCTGCGCAATAATGGTTCTTTCATCAAGGTTTTTACCTATTCAAAATTGGGAATGAATTTATCAATATAGAAGTATGCTATTGACTTTTATTAGTCACGATGTTAGTAAGTCACTGTCTGTTAATAGCATAAGCACATTATCGTCCAGCCCGTTGGTCGGCTGTGAGTCATTGTTCTTTTGTACCTTGATAAATTTCTTCTTGGCAGCAACATTCAAGTTTTGAACAGCACCTTTACAAATCAGCAACACCCACAAATCCTTGAAACTGAAACTCATTGATTTAACTGCCAAAACTACTTTTGAGATAATAGTACTGTAACATACTATCTGCCTAACAATACAACTATTTTTAGAGGATATTATAATTTTTAAAATGTGTGTTAGATGCATCAAACAGAGACTAGTCAAAATCAAAAGTGTTTCATTGTTTGTGTGTTTACACAGTCTTCCTGGGTATCTATCAAAACCATAGTTATCTTTTATTGTCGAAGGCTTCTTAGGTTTTGAACGATTTGCAGTTGTGGCACCTTTTCTCTGCATATAATTCTTCCTAACTTTCATTCAGCTGATTTATATATTTTCCGTTTCGAGAAAAACTATAATGGGGATTTAGTTTTTTCAAATATTTTTTTAAGAATTGATTGCATGGTCTGCGATGAGTTTGAACCACCTTTCATCAAAAATAGCTACCATTGTGACATTAATTCGTAACAAAATTATTTCAGAGACAATTAGACGCAACACGATTCTTCAATAGGGAATCCTGTGTAAACTTCTAAAACTGATTCTTAAAACAGATAATAAAAGAAAACTAAGAACTTTTTTTGCGATTACATTAATGTGGGCAGATTTTCATCATTTATCAGACGTTAATAAAAGAAAATTATATGCTATCAATTTTATTATTGGAACCTTTTCGAAATAGGCTTTTCCACAATTTCATTTTCAATCTTACATTTATTATTCATTAATAGCATGTTACGATAAACGGAGAATAGTAGAATACCAGAAAATTTCAACTCATTAAGCTTTATCGCTTAAACACTAAGTTTTTTAATTCCACCGAAACAAAAGAGAAATAATAACAAACATCGGTATGAGACCTATGATTATCGTGGTAGGTGCTTGACTTCCGGTCAACGAGCAGTTCCAAATTACACATTATTCGTATTTTTACAATCAAAAGACGCCACGGAGTCGCTCCACTTCTTACCATCTCCGTCCAATTTAGACCGAGAGCGGTGACTCAGTGATGTCACTCTAGCGACTTTGACCGGGACTAGTTTCCAGTCCCGACGGCGGCAGGATTTTTGACACTAGCTTTTCAGCTAGGCCGAATTCAGTCGCTGTCTAGAGGAGAACTCTAGCGGCTGGCTGCTCTGATCAATCGTTTTCCGTGGTTTCTCCGATCAACACCAGGCGAATGTCGGAGCAGAATCATAACAAACGGATCACGCACGATCTTTCCTTCCTATTCCTTGTCCTATCCTCACCCCTTACACACACACACACACTAACATGTTCTTAATACCACACATGCTGGGAGACCGTCCGGGGACTTAGAACTTGTCCCGTCTGGGATAGAGCCCGCTGGTGGAAAATACCTGTTTGGGGCAAACCCCGTTAACCGACGGTAGGTTGGCGGCGGATCTGGTCATCCAGCGGGGGAAGACCACCGCCAACTCCCAAGCAAAAACAGGCACTACACTTACGGGACTAACGTCCATAGTAGTTGACGCGACCGGAATCACTAACAATCAATCAATCAATCAATCAATCCGTCCAATTCAGGGAAAGGTAATGCCTCGCTCCGTCTTCGCTGGTCTCCGAACACTCCTTGCTCCACCACAACTCAATTCCGCCCCTCTCCGCTCCGTCTCCACTCCTCTTCCTCGCGGCTTCGCCCCCTCCCATCTCCGTCCTTGTTACACTCTCCCTCCGTCCCCGCTCCGCCCCGTGCTCGCTCCTCTCCGTCCCCGCTCCGCTCATTTTCTACTATGGCCAGCCCTCCATCACTCATCTCTCCCTCTTTCTGGTCAGCTATCGCTACACGCCTCTCTGATTGAATCCCGCCTCCCTCCCTGAATCCTTTTACTTTCCACACCCAAATCATCTTCCGAATTCCTTTTGCATCCCCTTACACCTATCCCGGTCTGTCGTTTCTCTTTAACTGCTCGGTGCCCTCGTCCCCTGTGCCCGAACTTCCGTCCAACAGTCCTCGTTTCCTCCCTCAACCAAGTCCCCTTCCCCATTCCCTCTAGTTCCCTACCATACCCAGAAGCCGGTAGGTTCTTGTTCCTTAACCGCTCAGGCTCTATGCCTCTATCAGACCCAGTATCCAGTCTCAACTCGGCTGCATCCTGCTCTTATCCTCCTACTCGTTTTTCCCTACCACACTCAAGTCTTCTTTCCACTCCGCTCTACCTGAGCAATCTACCCCTACCCCATTCAGTCCTTTCTCCTTAACCGTTCAGTCTCTAAGTCTCTCTCACGGACCTTGTCCTCCGTCTCAAAAGACCCCTTCCTCAGACCTTTTTCTCTACCATGTAGAGATCCTCTTCCAACTCCTCGGTACTCCCCCAACTTTCATCAACCTCGTTCAGTCCTCCCTTCAGGTAACGGTTCAATCTCTAAGCCTCTCTCAGACCTCGTCCCCAGTCTCAAACGTGTCCTCAGTTCTATTTCCCTTCCACATCCAAATCTTCCTACTCCCCAGTCCATCTCACATCTACCCCGTTCAGTTCCCGCCACTTAACAGCTCGGCCTCTATGTCTCTCTCAAGCCGCGACCTCAGTCTCAGCTCGATTGCATCCCGCTCCCCTTTCTCGCTACTTTTCCCCTCCCCCA
>BLKR01013106.1:0-13670 GCA_011170035.1 Teleogryllus occipitalis | reverse complement strand
ATATATATATATATAAGCTCGACCATGTCAGAAACAAGTTTATCCCATGTATCAAAACACTCAAACCAATAGGAGACACATAAAAAGAAGAAGAGATAATATATCTAACATGAATGACAACTAACTGATATGTCTCACCCTTCAGGGAAAGGCATTTGTAGTACTCTCTTCAATTTGAATTTGCCGCGCTTCCCACTCTGCGCGTATTTTGACTGATGATCGCTAGATGGAGTAAGAAGTGCGATCAGCAGAAGAATTACAGATCCAAGAACACAGAGATAAACTTTTTGATCCCGTGAAGGTTGAAGGGCCGTAGTAGTCTTGGCTCTAAGGGTCGCGAGTTCGAATCCTGCCTAGGGCATGGGTGTTTGGGTGTGCTTGTGTTGTCCTTACGTGTTCTTCCTACAGTTTAAAAATCACAGTGGTCGCTATATGACCAAGATATTGAAAAGCAACCTTAAAAATGTAATAAAAAGAACTTTATATAAGAGAAGATATATTGTAAACGAATTAAGTAGTGTAAATAGAGAAGTGACAGTGAGCCTTAATTGTCGTTTCTTTGCTTACAGGTAAGATTGAAGAAGTAAATAATTGTTGTTAAATAGTTAAATAAAATCTTTCCATTGTTTACTAAGAAACATTTTCTGGTTTATTTCATTATCCTGCAGAAATAATTGTCTTATATGTATATATATATATATATATATATATATATATATATATATATATATATATATATGTATGTATGTATGTATATTATGTATGTGTGTGTGTGTGTGTGTGCGTATGCGCGCGTGTGAGTGTGTATGTGTGTGTGTGTATGTGTGCGTATGCGCGCGTGTGCGTGTGTATGTGTGTGTGTGTAAGAAAGGGAACAAGTCAAAAATTGAGTTTTAATTTTTACTTTGGAAAGTTGTTCTCCTTTCGCTCCCAGCGGGATAGATATGTCCCACCAACTTTCACCAGGCTACTATTGGAAAATTCTGCCGTAAATTTCAGTTTATTGTGTGTCCCAGTAGGTTCCTGAAGCCTACGTAATTAGTTCTTCGTTTTTACACCAGATTGCACTTGTATATTGGCGGTTTTTGTTCATTGTCGTCTGCATTACCAGTGGAGTCCTTGACTGAAACGGCTTTTATCGACGGTTGATATTGCTGTTACAGGGATTCGAATTTAGAATTCAGTGTTTGAGTTGCTGAGTACAAATATTTGTATTATCTGTGCCTTCTAAACGTATTTTGAAGGAAAGAATTTCTATTTTACGTCAGATGGGACACATATGTCCCACTGGGATTGTTGCGTGGGTTACAGATGTCCCAACGGTATCTTTTCAGAAAATAACAGATAACATATTTTTCGCGTTTTTTTGCTTTTCAGAACAATGAGTGGTAAAAGAGGTCAAGAAGATCTTACAGACGAGGAGTTGGTAAGATATATTTTTCAAAGCAGTGACTCGGACGATTTTAGTTCGGATGATACACTTGCGGATCGAGATTTTGTGCCAGATAGTAATACTAGTAGTGATGAAGAAGAAGATTCAAAAGATGCAAGTAGTTCTGAGGAAGAGAGTGCTTGTGGATAATAATGCCCATACTGTTGGGGAAGAAAACAATATTCCAGGCATTCTTTGGACTGACGCAGTAAATGGAATGTTTATAAATGAGGACTGTAAAGAAAATTTCACGGAGACGTGACGAATTGCATATTGACTTTAAAAATGTGAAGGATTTGTTGAAAAATATTTCTAGAAATTATATCAAATGCATCACCCAAAACGGGCAGCGTTATTAAAATCTATTTAGTTGAAATCTGGAAGTTTGAAGCCGAAGACCACAAAGAAACGTTCCTCGCCACGTAATCTATAGGACGAGAGCTTCTTGGACATTATATACATTTTGTTGATCCGAAGCTTCTCGATATAAACTCCACGTGTTCAGAGACGTGCAGAATTTTCAACAGTATGTGAAATAAAACTAATTACTTGATACTCTAGGCAATTGCACGGGTGTACCTCTCAGTTCGGTAATAAAGTTAAATAATATTTCAAAGAGTAGGGTTGATTGCCCGATACTGTATTTTCGTATTGTAACGATACCGAATATTATACCCCGGCTCATCGCACACAAAATGTTGCGTAATCACGCACTGGCGCTTTTGCGTCTTTTCCTGAGCCGTCGGGCGGCTGATTCGTTACGCACAACTGCTGTCGCGACATCTCGGCGCCAAGCCAAAAACGGGGGGACTGTGTTTGTTTTCACCAACGCCGACGCGGGTCTATCCCTGGGGATCTAGCTGGGAAGGGGGGCTGCGCAGTTTGGAAACTCTGGGAGGGACCACCTGCGTTTATTTACGAAAAGTGTGCGAGTGAGAGCGCCTCATGGAAAATTCCGCTCGACACACCGACGAAACGCAAGATATTATTGGACCAAATTTAAGTATGACGTAGGAACCTTTTGCCAATAGAAGCACATTTTGTAAAAATTTTGGAAACTTCTAGAACATTTGAAAAACTGGGGGGGAGAAAAGACTTGCGAGCGCTGGCATGCGCCGAGCAGCCAGGTCAGAACGGTGTGAGAGATCCCAGTAGGCGGAGCAGAAGCGTAGGAGAGGTGAGCGCTGAGGTGCGCTCAGCTCACAGAGCAGTAAAGCCGGAGAAGGGCAGTGTCCCTTTGTTTTAAATTGAGGACGAGTAGTTCCTCCTATTGCTCATTTGTCGAATATATTCTCTTTTGATCTCTGCCGATCACGCCCGCTTCGCCCGTCACAATTCACGCGACGAGTATAATCGCGTTACTGGACACCTGAATCTTGAGCTGTCGTCGCTTCTGGGTCGTCGCCTTCGTCGTCTTCATCACGCCGCCGCCGCCGCCGCCGCCGCCGCCGCCGCCGCCGCCGCCGCCGCCGCCGCCGCCGCCGCCGCCGCCGCCGCCGCCGCCGCCGTCGCCGTGGCCACGCTGCGCCACCGCAACCACCGCTGCCGACGCGGGACTCAAAGGGCCTCCCCCGACACCCACGGGACACGCCGCCTGGTGTGAGGTTCGGCGACCTGTAGAGGTTGCCCACCCCAGCGGACCTGCCTGCGAACGGTGACTGTGTTTTGATTGTCGAGCTGCGGCAAGATCTTCAGTGCGCCCTTCAGGCGCGACGCTTGTTTAAAGAAACTCTTATCAAGGAAGTGCTCGCCGCGCATTGGCGACTTCCTTACATTATTAAGTTCCCTGTAATACATTAGTTTTATAGCATAAAAATAGAAAAAGTAATTGCTAAGACCTTAATTTTTTGTATGCTTAAAATTTAAGATTTTTCATTAAAGTCCATTTGTGTTCTCAATAATTTTATTTTAAATTCATCATCATTTATTTTTAAAAATCCGTCCACCATCTATTCTTCTTTACTCTACATGCTTCCTGAGCTAGCCGGCCACACGGGCCCAGGTAAGCAAAGGTAGGTCTGGGAGACCGGGTTCGGTGCAGTATGGACCGCTTTAAGTGGATTTCTCGATAGTATAAGCTTTTGTAATATTTTTGTGACTACCAAGGAAAGCGAGAAGCTCACTGTCAAGGGTTGTTTGATTACTTCAATTTTTGTTTTTAGAAAGTGTTGTGAATTGTTCCAAGAACATGTCGATAATACTGAAAGACTCTTTATCCAAAAGTTGTTTCAAACATCAATTTCATTTATATATTTATTTTAAATTCTTTCAGTACATTGGAAGTTACCTTTTTTTAAACAAATAATCACGTTTCGTTAATAACTTCCTCTCTTAATAAGCAAAAGGAAGGATAGGGATGAAGGTGGAATTTAACTTGCGATAGTTCTTGCACGGGTACGCTAGTATCACTAATTCGTAAATATAAACTAGAGGTGCTACAGAATGGCAGAGACTTTCTCGTAGCAAAGTTTTCTAATTTCCTTGATGTGGTCTGACTTAAAGGTTTTGCTCCATTCTCTGGCCAGCTGCCATCTATCGTCGCCCAACGTACCGTCGATTGCACAAAAAATGGGCGATGTCCTGAGTCTTAACCAGTTTTCCGGCCCCCTCTCACGCCCTGCGGGATCGAGCTGACCAATCTGCTTTAGCTTTATTTCAGAGAGGCGGGACATCGTGAACATTACAAAATGGAGATTATCGCGAGTTATATTATAGGAAATATTTGAAAATAAATATTAAACCAACCAATAGTTTTACATAAATTGTAGTCTATACATTTAATTAAATAAATAAAGACATGCAATTTCTCAGTAAAAAACATATTCCAAAACAGTTATAAAACGCGTGTTTTGCAAAACACAACACTGGACAACGAGTGTTAAGCTCCATGTCTACATTTCATCATTTATTATAGTAATATTTACTATACAATGCAAATAATTTGCCACAGTAACCTGTCTAACCTAGTTATTTTATTAGAAAAATTAATAACTTATAAAAATACATATTAGATTCAGTTGCACAAACACGTCTCCGAGATAGCAGCTTTCAGTTGTGAAATATTTCATCAACAATTTCTAAGATGACCGAAAACAAAAAAATATATGGTCACGAACATGAACATTTTAATAAAAGTAGTTTTGATATGTAAAATACTAAATAAACTACGAGTATTTAAAGTTCATTAGGTTACAGTGAAAGGTTTCTACAGCAGACATTGTTATTGGCCAGTGCAGCTGTAAGCAAATGAATGATATGTGATCTTTTGGTTTGGGGTTCACAATTAATTACTTCACATCAATATAACAGAAGGGTGAATTCATTTTACATGGAGTTCTTTACCGCAAATATTAAAAATCATATGTGATACCTAGTCTTGATACCTTGAGGAATTTTGCGTGAGAATCAGGAACGAGATATGACTCTTATAAAACATTTTAAAATCTTAATGTTTGCAAAGGTAGAAACACCAGCTTGTCTAATGCGTGAACTTTGGGGAAACACACATACTCGTATTAAAACAATATGTATTTTTACGTTACGATATTTGTATTTTCGGGAGACGAGCAATACACACAAAGTTTTTTAGACGTCATAGGAATGTTTCACCCACTTCGAGATAAACAGATCTATGCAAACACTGTTTTCGCTAATCCATTAAAAATCACTAGAGATCCTCCTAAGTCATAAATTATTTTAAAATTGTAATTGTAAATATTGTTTCTAAATTTTGTCAACCTTCTGAAATTTATATCACGATAATCGACAGAAAATGTATAGGGAGCCTCTTCTGTAAAATATTGTTGCAAAATTGAATTTTGTTTATTTTTTATACATTTTCTATTTTATATAAAATTGCCAATTTATTGGATATGTGTCCACTAACACATCTTCAGTGATATTGCATTGCATATTTATATTTTTTAATGACTTATTAATAAATATTGTAAATAATATAAGTAATTAATTTTTTTGATTTGGGGAAAAGTTTATTCAAGTTATACATATTTATTAAGTAATTTAAGTAGTACAATAATATGATTTAAAGTTGAATTTTTAAATTATATCGAAAATATGTTTCATTGTTGAAACGCGCAGATGCTATATTACAATACAATGCTTTAAAAAGAGCTTCCTATTGATTGATGTATATTTGTATTGATTTATGTATGATTTGTGTATAGTATACTTCATATATATTTTTGAAAATAAAATCTAAATAACAACACAATGACCTCAAATTCATAATTCATTCAGATTTGGTAGCACTCTTCGGCGACCACTAAGAAGCAAGTAGGCGTTGAAGGCCGGGATGAACGAGAAATGTGTGCTATCGCTGTTGGCTTCGCGACCAAATCTTCAGGGTCACCATTACGTTCCTTTTACTCAAGGGTTCCGGAAATATTACTAAATATTTCAACATTAACTTGAGAATACATGTTGCATATCATGAGATAGAAATGATGAACAAATGAATGGAGTTTTAAAAAGCTCTGCCTTTGGAATACTACATCATAAGTCCTACTGGCTATTGTAATTCGATTTTCTGTCATTCGTCGATAAAATGCCGTACACTGTCTAGTGAATTATGTTATCGCAGCTAAAGCGAATAATCTTCCAGCTAAAGCGACCCCATATGTTATTGGTGGGTCAATCGCATGTTTTAATTGCGGAGTTGACACTATCCATTGGAGCAACATACAAGAAATGTGAATTTAATATTTGTAATAGTTTTCTCTTTTTACTTCATTCCCGTAAATATTTTGAAAACATAATTCGATCATCTTTGTTTTACCTAAATACTATATTTACTTTTCAACCTGTAAATTACGAAGAATTCAGAATGCGATCATGCCGATAAATGGACCAAGTTTACAAATATTATAAATAACAAATACAGTAATATCTGATATTTGTTATCTAAAGGACTCCACTCTAGAAAATAATCAAATTTTCTTTGTTTTCATTTCATCTTTTCAAATAAGAACTTTTCTTTGCTATTGGATTGGTATTGGTAAGGTCTTTTAGCCTCACTTACGCGTGCAAGCACATAATAACATGACTTCTTCATCCAGTACCTTCCGCTTCGGGTTAAAGGTAATTATTATTAATTCATAAGCGAGTATTTCACGTTTCTAATGACCGTTTTTCGCACTCTACACGCCAATGTTTTTTATTCCGTCAGGCATGTTTCTCGAGTCTTCTGCTCATGACGGACTTCCAGGATTTCCTTGACCTTCCTCGTTTTCTTCTTTCGAAAGGGATCCACTCAAAGACAATTTTGGGTAATCTGTCAGCATCCATTCTCATTAGATAGCTATAGCATTTGAATTGTTTGGATTCTACATTTTCGATCACTTGTCTCTCTATCTGCATTATATGTCTAATCTCTTCGTTTGATTTTCTATAAACCAGAGTATACTGACAACATCGTCTCCAAAAATTCACTTTCATAGCATTTAACCGAGAATTTATTGCATCATTTTAACCCAAATTTCTGCATACGTAACAACTCTCCACTATTGTCTTGTATATTTGTCTCTTAAGTTTGCTTTCAAATTCAATAATACTTGCTTTAGAGGCGATTTCTTCACATTATTTTATTTATGAGTACATATACAATTAATGCAATAATGTCAATTAAAGTTTCTCAAAAACATAACAGTTTTCTGTAAAGATGATCTCAAAATCCCGCATTTTCAGAAACGCTCAAAATCCATTTTCTCAAAAACGGCTCCAAATCTTTTCTTCGAAGTTTTGCAAGAGATAGTGGTAATGGCACTGTTTATTATAACGTAAAGTATATTTTGGAGTACTTTTTTGTTTTTTAAAGAATTATACAAATGTAAATTTCTTTCAATATCTCTCACGCCGTTAATATGCACATTTAAATGGATTTGTATGCATTATTACATTTGTGAGTGGAAGTGCTTCAAATGACTTGAAATGAAGTTTTTCAGAACCTCAATAGATTCCTGTGAAAAAGAGCTTCAAATTTCGCATTTACAGTAACGCTTAAGGCCATTTTCTTAAAACGGCTCTAATTTTTTCAATGAAAATTGCTATTTAGAACGAGGTTTTAGCCTCTTTAATTTAAATTTATACTGGGTTCTACTATTTGGAAACCGAAAAGTTGAAAAATTAATATACAATTTAAATTGTAACGGTATGGGAATATACCCCCCCCCATATCGCCACAACCGCCCACACAAAGACACCGACATATGGGCGAAGCTCGCGGCAGCGCGGCAGGTGCAACCTACGTCATCTGTCCGCTGCTGACCGAAGAGCGGAGTGCGAACTCGCGAATAGAGCTTTTCCAGCGGTCAAGACGAAGGAAGGAGAAGTGGCCACCCCTCCGAGGTTGCCCCAGGCCACATCTCATAAATACCGCGAGACACGCCGAAAAGGCTCTCTGTTCATCCGGCGACGCGGGCGAAAGCACTAGTTCTATGAGTCTGGTAGCGTAGGCGAACGCGTAAGTTCCCTAGAAATTTGGTAGTGAAAGTGAATAATTGAGTGGTGTGAGCGTGAAGGATTAGTTGATATAGAAGTGTGATTGGAATACGAATATATTAGTAATCAGCAGCAAGATCGTTAGAAAGAAGGCGGTCCGAGCGAAGTAAGAACAGTGAACGTTTTTTCTTTCAAAAGTGCTAATTTCGCGCAGAGGACAGTTTTGTGAAATTCAGTACAGACTGACTGTATTAGCGCTGCAGCCATCCGAAGTGCAGTTGCGACGCCCAGTGTTGTAACGCAAAGATCCGATTTTGTGACGCGCCAGAGACTTAAGAGCGCGGGCATACACGTTCGTGGCGAGGACGAAAGGAAGAGAGAAGAAGAGGGGAGCCGGGAGTGGATGAAGCGTACGAGAGAAGGGCTTGGTTTGACCGAACGCGTGACGGACGGGCGAAGCGTACGAGAGAAGGAGTGACGTCGCTGCGACACCGGAGTGCCAAGGTCGGCTACGGGCGAACTGGAGAGCGCCGTAATGGTAACCGAACTTGCGACTTTTCGTGCGGAGATTGGTGCGGGCTAGAAAGTGGATAACGGCAAATTTGCGTCGTAGTTCATGTGAGAAACCCCCTAAATTAAGTATAGAAAGACTGTCTCCTTTTAAACGAATTCGTGATGGTTTAAATTCTGCTAAACGTATACCTTGTTTGATTTTGCAAACGGCCAAAACGTTGTACAATTTTACGGCAATGTTGTGTATCTAACTGGCTTCATTCTGAGTTATTGGGGAAAGAATAAGTTCTACTATTTGATGAATGTTTAATATTCTTTTTTATGATTTAAATTGGACGTATTATAGTAGATTTCCATGTTACTTAGTCAAATTTCTTTCTTTCATGTTTCTGGTAACGTGTGCGTAGCCCGAGGCACTTGTGGGCACCGCAGAACTAATCAGTAAAATTCATTTTTAAAAGCCCATGCACGGCAGAAAGGGCAAAGAAAGAATAGTAAGGCTCAAAAGGGAAAGTGATAACATTTCGTTGGTTTTGATTTGTGTTTCGGCAGCCGAACTTACGGTACCATTTGTAAAATTTTGTACAAAGGTCAGATCATTTAGCGATCCGAAGTGATCTGCTGTTTAATTCAGGTGTATTTGTGTATTAATTTCATTGATTATTTGTTTAATTCGAGTATGTTTTGTGTTTTGATTTCATTGATTATTTGAATACATGCTCATTGATTGATTTCTTGTGTTTCCGGGCGCGTCAACTGCTTTGGACATTAGTCCCGTTAGTGTAGTGCAGGTTTGTTCTCGCGAGATGCGGGTGATCTTCCCCCACTGGATGGCGAGATCCGGCGCCGACCTATCGTCGGCTAGTGGGGTTTCCCCTTAACCAGGACTCTCCTACCAGCGGGGCACCGCCCCAGCCGGGACAAGCACTAAGCTCCCGGCCGGTCTCCCGGAATAAGTGATAATGTAGTGCATGTTAGTGTAAGTGTGTGTGTGTGTAAGGGGAGAGGATAGGACAAGGGAGATCGCAAGCGGTCCGTGGCCAGTTTGTTTGGGTACTGCTCAATCATTCGCCTGGTGTTGATCGGAGAAACCTCGGAAAACTACCGATCAGATTCGCCGGCCGCTAGAATTCTCCTCCAGACAGCGACTGAATTCGACCTAGCTGAAAAGCTAGTGTCGAAAATCCTGCCGCCGTCAGGACTCGAACCTGGGACCTCCCGGTCAGAGGCGCTGCAGTTACATCAGTTGATGCACTGAGCCACCGCTCCCGGTTACATGCTCATTATTACCCATATTTTCTTTGATTTATGTGTCAAGGGTTCAGTCCTTTCTCGCACCCGAAAAATCCGGCCTCCTAAGATCACAAGCTTGCTTATCGGGCATTCATTCGACCACGCTCGCCCCTGAGAGTTTTGTGAGGGTGGTGGGCGTGATATATACATTATATATATATTAAGACGCTGCAATAATTTAATTTTAGAAGTACGTATTTTCAAGCATTTAGGAATCCACGAAATTTCATTGAAATGTTCACCAATCTAAAAAAGGTTTTAAATATAATTATTAATATTGTTTAAAAATATGTATTAACAATGCAAACAAGTAGAATTTTGCAATGAAATTTCATTGCGGATGAGATATGTCATCTATCGAATAAGGTAGTTTAACCTTGGCGTTTCTTTTTATATATATTAAGAATTTGCAATGATATTTCACATGGTAATGGAGGTTACCTAGTGAATTTCTGTTGGTTAACGTTAGAATTGAAATTAGAGGTGCTACAGAATGGCACAGACTTTCTCATAGGAATTTTTTCTAATTTCCTTGGTGTGGACTGGCTTTACGATAATTCTCCATTATCTCGCCAGCTGCCATGTATGATGGCATAAATACATTTTTTTGACATTTTCTCTATATTTCGGTTTCCTAATAGTAGAACCGAAGTATTAATTCAATAATATTAAAGAAGAGTAAAACCTCGTCCTAAATATAAATTTTCATTGAAAAATTTTGAACCGTTTTTAAGAAAATGGCGATTAAGCATTACTGTAAATGCGAAATTTGAAGATCTTTTTCACAGGAATTTATTGAGCTTTTGAGAAACTTCATTTAAAGACATTTGAAGCACTTTCATTCCCAAATGCGATAACGAATACAAATCTATGGAAATGTGCATATGAACGGCATGAGACATATTTAAAAAAATTACATTTGTGTTATTAAAAAAAATAAAACAACACCAAAATGAATTTTATGTCATCTTCAAGAGCGTAATATTCACTATCCGTACATACAATTTGAAGGAAAAACTGGGAGCCATTTGTGAGAAAATGGCGTTTGAACTTTGAGCTCATTTTAACAGAAAACTGTTGAGTTTTCGAGAAACCTTGTATGACATTATTTAAAGCACATGTACTCATAATCATAATAACGTGATGAAATGGCCTTTAATGCAAATATTACCGACGTGAAAGTCAAGTGAAACATTTTTTGTAATTAAAAAAAAGAATAGAGCAATATCGTGCTTATGTCATACTATAGAGTTTGTTTGGCACTATACCTACCAAAAATGTAAAGAAAAAAAAATTGAAGCCGTTATTGTGAAAATCTGGTTTTTGATTTTTTTAATTGCAAATATTTCACGCATTATTACACGAAACTACTTAAATTTTCAAAAAATGTACATAATCTTTATGAAAGAAATATTTATGTACAACAAATTTCATTTCTAGGAAAATCTCTGTCTTCAATTTTGTAATTAAAAGAAGACGCTGAAAAAAATGTCAAACTTTTGCAATTTTCGAAAATTTAGAGTTAACAGCAAAAATCGGACCTATGCCACCTTTATAGGTGTATTTTAATCAATTCTTTCAAGAAATTTAAAGAAATTTGGAGCCGTTTTTGAGTACATGTTGAAAATGTCCGGGAGGTTTCATGTAATTTCCCAAATTTTAAAGAATGTGTTTTAATATCTCTACGCTCTAACTAGAGACAGATGGACAGGGGTTTCTTCACTTTGAAAAAAAAATCCTACACATGGTTTCTGCGATAGCTGTGTTCACAGACTGACGGACAGACAGGCAGACGGACGTTTTGCTTTCAATTGTTTTTTCGGCATCAAGGACCCACAATACTGGGATTCTGACTGCATCACGTGTTAGAAGAGATTTTTCTCTTAATTTAGCAAGTGGATTTATCCACTTTCTTGTTTTCACGTCCCGACAATGAATATTTTCTGTCGAAAATTTGTCGTTTTTTTTCGCGCAGCATTACATAACTTCCTCTACACTACGTATATTACTCCGTATATACGTATGTATGCGAGAAATGAAAAATGTGTAGTTTTACTGAATTTATAACGAACACATTTTAATTTTGTTTCGCCAAATAAAATTGTCATTTAATTGCCAAAAATTTGCCATTTTTTAATGTTCACGTTGAATAGTCCCGCCTCTCTGAAATAAAGTTAAAGCAAATTGGTCAGGTCGATTCCGCAGAGCGGGGCAGGGATCGCCAATCGGTGGTGAAGTTTGGCTCAGGACATCGCGCATTTTTTGTGCCATCGACGATACATATCCCTCAGCTCTATGCTCCCGACTGGTCTCCTGGGATGTGTTGTTGTGTAGTACACGTAAGTGTATGTGGAAGAGGAGAGGATAGGTCAAGGAATAAGGAGGAAACATTGCGTGCTGTCCGTTGCCCTGTGTTAGGGCACTTTTTTAGCATTCGCTTGGTATTGATCCAAGGATAACTTCCGATCGGAACAGCCTACCGGTATAATTCGACTCTAGACAGCGGCTGAGTTCGACCTGGGTGTCTAGCAATCGTCGACAATCCGCCACATGGGATTCCAACCCTCAGACCTCCAGTATCGCTGCAGAGTGGCAGTGCTGGCATCCGGTGTACCGGAATGAGCTTGACACGAGACTATTTTCTTTCGCCGCTCGTTTGCCTTTTCGAATGTGGTGTTTATTCCCATTCCGGAAGAGCTCCGCTGCGAGGGGCGTCCGCGGAGGCGGCGCGGAGCGTCTGGTCTGGGGAGGCAGCGGAGAGCCGGTCTCGGGATGGCTGTTAACGACGCGATAACCGCGTTAAGGCTGCTGCGAGCGCCGCCTGTCGCCGTTGGGCCGCGCGCGCCCACCTGCGCCTGGGCGCGGGGAAGGCCAGGCGGAAAGCGCTTCAAGCCTCACTAAGCGCCATCCACTCGGCGGGCTTCTCAACTGTTCACTACGTTCGGGATACACTGCTGTGCCGGCGCGCTGGGATATGCTTTACGGAGGAGAAACGAGCCCTTAAACCTCAGTATCAGAGACAGCGGCGAACTCTCATCCGTTACGATGGGTTTGATTCTGCGAGATTTCCATATACACGATTGAATTGTTTGTAGGATAAAATACTCCAATAAAAAATGTAAATGGAAGAAAAAGGACACCAAACAATGACCATTTAACGATAATTAACAGTAAACAGTAATATTAATATTAAAAAACATTACTGTTAATTACTTGTTTAAATCACGCAAAATCACAACGCCTCACATTATTATTTGCGTATAATAAGACATTATTTCATGGTCACAAACCTTATATAAAATATTTTGATTTTATGGTTTCGAATATTAGACCATGTTTCCACATTTAAAAAAATAACCATCAATTAAATGATCACGCTCTTAATTCTTAATGAAAACAATATACTCCCGAAATACACATTTATACCTTTATATTTTGGTATGGTATAATCCATATAATTAATACAGTAAAATGGTGATCTGAGATATAGATAACCACTAGATGTATTCGTATGATCAGGGTGTTTATCGGTGTAAAAAAAATTTCTATTTCCGCAATTGTAATCAGTTTTGCATTTTCGTAATTCTTAAAAAGTTATTTACAAAAAAATAATTAAAACAATAACACAACGTCCTGCGCAAAATATGAGTTGGGGAACCTGCGGCATATCATTATTATAACGCCATGTCTCCGAGCGCATGGCCCAATATAAACAAATTGAACAATGAAAGTTGTGAATGTAAAAAAGTTTACTGAGTTACAGACTGACAACCAAGTGTAATAAGGTATTCACAAAAAAATAACTGTTACAAGAACTCAACGTTCTTCGCAAAATTTAAGTTGGCGAACCTGTAACTGCTGAAAGCGAATTTTGAAAGCGCCAATACATTTGGTGTTCGTGTGCGGTTCAGTGCGGTTGAACAGCGAATTTAGTTACAGAGAAGTGGCAGCGAATTTGGCTAACAGGGAAGGTTAG
>BLKR01013105.1:0-13672 GCA_011170035.1 Teleogryllus occipitalis | reverse complement strand
AAAATCATGCCGTCGGCGGTCGGACATGACGTAATTTGAACCCTGGCTCGCAGGGGGCGAAGACCTCGGTGACAAAGAGGGTGAGAGTTAGGTTAGAAATGAGAAAGGGGAGTGGATAGATTGATTGATAGATTTTTTCGTGTTTCCGGGTGCGTCAACAGCTTTGGTCATTAGTCCCGTAAGTGTAGTGTATGTTTTTTCTCGGGAGATGGCGGTGATCTTCCCCCGCTGGATGGCGAGATCCGGCGCCGACCTACCGTCGGCTAGTGGGGTTTCCCTCTAATCAGGACTCTCCCACCAGCGGGGCACCGCCCCAGCCGGGACAAGCTCTAAGCTCCCGACCGGTCTCCCGGAATATGAGGTAGTGTAGTGCATGTTAGTGTAGGTGAGTGTGTAAGGGGTGAGGATAGGACAAGGAAGAGGAAGGACAGATCGCGCGCGGTCCGTGGTCCGTTTGGTAGGGTACTGCTCCGGCATTCGCCTGGTGTTGATCGGAGAAACCACGGAAAATTACTATCAGAGCAGCCGCCGCTAGAATTCTCCTCGAGACAGCGACTGAATTCGATCTAGCTGAAAAGCTAGTGTCGAAAATCCTGCCGCCGTCAGGAGGGAGTGGATAGAGAGCCAGCCGTAGTGAATAGACGCAAAGCGCCACTTTTCTTGAAGTTGTGAAAAGCAGGCTGGTTGTGCAGCTGAGTGTGGTGGTGAACTTGCGAGCTGATGACGGAGAGTAGGTACTGAGGCAAGACCGTTGTATGCTAGTTAATTACTAATCATTTTAGACATCGCGGGGTATTACAGATATCAATGATAATCATCGCATGCTAGACAAATGGTTTGTGTGTGTTGAACAGTGTGGCGAGAAAAACTTGAATATGAAAGTTCACCAAGTGTTAAAACTGTTCGATTATTCTTACGCCAACAACGAGCTAATTATTGCAACTCGAACGTGCTGAAGAAGCCAACAAAAATTCAATAAGGGAAAACAAGAGCATTATTGTATTTATTTGCAAATATTAGGTAACCCAAAGTTAATAAATTGTTTGAAGAAAGAAGAAGGCAACGTATGTGAAATGAAGAGATGAAAACATCAGGTTTGTGAAAAATTTCGGGAAAGGAAAGGGAATGGAATGGTTGTCTCCCCCAAGGGGAAACAACCTGGTCACGAAACCTGAATCACGGAAAATTAGTAGATGGTAGGAATTACCCAGAACAAGTTAAACAATTATCGTTTTACGGATTCTTGAACATTTCCACAGAGTGCCTGACCGGGCAAATATTGTAATGTGTTATTATTGTGTGTTATTAATTGTTGTGCAATATTAATGTCATTAATTGTTGTGAAATATTAATGTCAATAATTGTTGTGTAATTTTAATGTCATTAGTTGTGTAATGTTAATGCAATTAATTGTTGTGTAATGTTAATGTTACTAATTGTTGTGTAATGTTAATGTGTTACAAATTGTTGTGTTACATTAATGTGTTGTTATGTTTGTGATTATTTTTTCTTCTTTAAAAATGTAGAATATTAATTTTTTGTGTTTCCACACCGTTCCATGATTGATGTGTTTGAAAAACATTTCTGTAGCCGTAATAAAAGAATTTTGTCAGACAAATTCTCAAAATGTATTCATGACTCCATACTCTATTCCACCTTCATTTTTTCTATTATCCCTGATTCGATATTTATTTTGAATCTCCTGTCCCCGGTGGTGCAGTGCCGAACTGAATTGGCGAGTGTTTGGGCAAGGTGTGTCTGGCATTGTGTTTGTCCGGAGGTAACCTCAATGCAAGTACCAGGGACTAGGTTGCGTAACAACAAACAACCTCCGACCGGCAGCTGGCAGCACGTTGGACGGGGACCTGCTGATGTAAGAAGTAGTTTCTAGACCACGAATTTCACAGACAAAGCACAAACATCATGTTTATAGAGGAGTTATCGTCATGATGTGGGTAGAAACAGCATGAGCAATGGTGTTCCATTTCATATACTATTTCTCGCACAAAAACAACATGCGTGATTTTGACAGCACCATTTCCGCCACTGTTCACACCGCTTTGCAGCGCGTCCTTGTACGCGCCACGCCGCGCCACGCCGCGCCACGCCGCCGCGCCACGCCGCCGCGCCACGCCGCCGCGCCACGTCGCCGCGCCACGCCGCTGCGCCACGCCGCGCCACGCCGCGCCGCGCCGCGCCGCGCTTCGCTCTGCCGTTTGTTTCCGTCCTAAGGACGTGTTTCACCTACATGCACTCAACGAGACGTTAGTGACGAGTCGTTAAATTTAATGTGTCAATATAAATATGTCTCGTTTCCACCAAATGAGGTTTCCTGGCTCAAGGCATCAACTGATGTCACTGAGGGTTCGAGTCCTGACGGTGGCAGGATTTTCGACACTAGGTTCGTAGTTAGGTCAAATTCAGATATTGTCCGGAGGAGAATTATAGAGACCAACTGATCTGATCGGTATTTTTCTGTGGTTTCTCGGAATGCGAATGCTCCAAGCGAAGGACGGAACAGAACCCTAACAACCGCCATGGACCTCGAGCGATCTTTCCTCTCTTCCTTGACCTAACTCATCCCTTACGTACACACACGCACATGCGCGCGCGCACTCACACACACACGCGCACACACATACACGCCCACATACACACACTCGCAAGCATAAAACTTTCACAATTGTCGCGAGATCAGTTCGGAGCTTAGAGCTTGTCCCGGCCGGGGCGGCTGGTGTGAAATACGTAGAGGAGGAAATGCCCGCAAGCCGTTGTGTAGCTCGGCACCGGACCTCGCCATCCAGCAAGGGAAGATTACCACCACATCCCGTGATAAAAAATGCACTACGCTTAGGGGAAAATTATCACAGCTGATGAAGCTCCCGAAAACACGAAATATTCAATCAACCAAGAACGTTACCCCGTCCGCGGCTACTTAATTAACTTTCAAGAATGCACTAAATGCTTAAATAATCCTACATAGAAGCCACTGAACGAAGACTCTGTAGTAAACAAATGTTTATTCTCCGAAGAAAAATAACCATCAACGAGCTTTAATCTTTATCTCGTTGATAATTGTATTTGATTATGTTTATTGAGTTTAGTTGTTTCGTCCCAGGTGGGCGGTGTCCCACTGCATAATACATTTCTATTAATGTACAAATTATTAAAATTTCTGTAAATAATAGTAAAACACAAAATAAAATTACATTCAATTGATGTTTAATAGTAAAATAGGCTGAAAAACTTTAAATTAATTGACATAATTCACATTATAAAAGCAATGTGATACCATTTTTTGCTGAACTTTCGCGAGAACGTTTCGCTGAACTTTTGCGAGAACTAATAATGATATTGTTTACGAATTTTAAAAAATAACGGAAGTAGTCAGATTTTGCTGGAAGATCCGAATTTAAAATAAAATATCAAAGTTCCCATTAAGATCTTGAAGAATAACATTTGGAACACAAAACAATTCCTATTTTTAGGTTAACTTTTATGTGGCTCGCTACTTATTGATATTTAACGTAAATTAAATACACTTTTATGTGTAAAACCAGAGAAAAAAACTAAGGGTGTAAGTCTATTCATCTTCTGGAAAATAACTCTCAAAAACGAAAAAATTTTCTTCGCGTTTTTCTCTGGTTGCAAATATACACAAATTAAAAAATATTAGGTATAGATGTGTCACTCCCACTTGTAGGCCAGAGTTAACTGAATCCAATCCATTTTAGTGCATAAAGCTAAAACAACCTAGCGCTGAGTAATACACTAAACAGTAAATGTTTTCAAATGTGAAATATGTTGCACGGCTTAAAACAAAAATGGCCGCCATTTGTGAACCACGGACAATAAAAATTTTTATAAAAACGATTTTGGACAACCAAAACATTAGGAAATTTATATATAAAGAAAGATTCTTTCTGAGATGCTGAGGAGACTAATTTAATTAATTAAGGACAATTTAAAACGGAATGACCCACCCCATTGATCAAGAAATCCTCTTATAAAAGTTGAAAACACCGGGTACAGCTCGATTCTTCGAGATTCTTGAGACACAATGTGAGATGTGAGTTATCCAAACCGAAATACAGGGAAAAAATTATTTCATGAAGTAATTTTTAACCTGATTTGGTGTAAAAAATATCATTCTCAAAAAAAAAAAACAGAAAAAAACTCTTTCAGGTTATTATTCAGTATGTTGAGATCCATCTAAATTCATCTACTACCGCACGTGGTCGTCTACTCTGTTGGCCCTGTAAGTTTTTGATTTCCAGACACGCCCAAGGTTTGCCTGATTATCATGTGCTGAATTTTATCTTCTGCATCTCTCCTCTTCGAAGAATTGAATCGTCGTTTCTGTTTTTCTATCCTTTATACATTGACGTCAGGGATCGACATTTTTTATGAGAAAATGGGAAATTTTTCTCAATGGTGGCAACCTCTTTGTCTCAGAAGATCGAAACGTAATTGAAATACATACTTTTTAATTGCAGGTATAATGGCATCTTTTGTGGTAACGACATACAAGCAAATAGCAACTCTTCGTGGCAAAAGACAAATTGTTAAAAGCCAACATGAGGAAGCTGATATGAAAGCATAAGAAACAAAGCTTAGTGTATCAAATAATACTATCGCTGTGGTTTTCCGCTTCCGTAGAATGCAAGCACGATGCTGGGAGGAAACAAAACAGCCTGTAGCTCTTACGATGAACTTGACATGTGAGTCTAAAGCGTGTATACATGTTTTTTTTTCTCTTGGGTTTTCATTTTATCTTACGTCTGTCGTACGTTCCAATAGTTGAGTGGCGGGTTCCCTGTCGCTTTTACCTGAAAAGAACTAGGTTTCATACGTACATTTCTCAATTATTTTTCCTAATTATCCATTGTTTCACTGAGCAAACGTCGACTTTTTCTGGATGTGGCAATTTGAGACAATTGATGGGAGCCCTTAAGATCTTACATTTCATGTATTACGTAGAGAATCTTTGTTTTATGGTTTGTTGTTAAGAGTTCTTGCGGTATGCTCAAAGAAAATACATTTCCGTTGAAAATAGTTTTCATCAATTACAAGCATAAATCACGCTATCGCATTTTGCTAATGAAATCCTTTGATAAGCTTTAGCTATGTTTCAAGTAGTATCCACAAAAAATAGGTGGTAGAGCTTCCGAAACCTAAGGAAACTTCTTAAAACGTGTATACCGTTTTTATTTACTGATAGTTTCGAGAATATTTTCAAAACAAGTGTAAGTATACAATGCATGAGAGTGAGAGAAGTACTCGCACATTGACTATTCATTTAAAATACAAATTTTCATTACTTTCTAGACTACTACTGGACATTAAATTGTGTACGTTTTTTCATTTTAATTCTTTTATACCAATAAATCTGGATGAAATATCTCATTATTCAGCTAGTTAAATTGGTCGGATTTATGCACTATTTTCAAGCAGATAGAAGGTAAGATTTTTTATTGTGTTTTTTGTAGATTTTTTACGAATTTTCTGGAAGTTTTTCTTTGATGGAAGGAATTTGTAAATAGCTCCGAGGTGTAAAGTTTGTTTCACATCATGATAAATTACCAATAAAAAAGTTATTGGCTCTAAGAGTAATATTTGAATGTCCTGTCGTGTTGAGTATCTCATATCTCTCTGACATTGCAAAAACTCCAACATTTAAACTTGCGCAACAGGAAAAACTAGCGTAGATAAAGTTGTTCACTGAGAACACTTACCATTGTGCGAAAGTGGCAGGAAACAAAATGGTTCCCGGTTTGCAAAGAGAACAACCCTTCGGATATGAAAGACGGGAAGAAAGTCAAGAGAACAGGCCGGAGCGGAATTGTTCTTGCACAACCAATTTCGCCAGTCAACCGAAAGACCGCTCCCGCTTCCATCTTTTCCGCCCCAGCCACGCCATTGTTAGCCTGTTAGTGTTTTTCCCTCTGCATAAAACATTACAGCAAACTTCGAATTCTCTTGTGAGCGCCGAGCAGAACGTAAAACATGTTTCTGTATGCATTATTTCTTATTTACCTGCAGGCAGTGAATTAGCAAGTTGAAAGAGCGGGCGCGTGCTTCGACGAACGAGAATAATCAATGGGAACGATAGCTCGACGTATTCGAAGCGAGCTCTGCAATTTTTATCGAGGTAGATGTGAAAGGAATACATTTGCTTGCGAAGCTTTTTTGTTTCTTATACGTTTCTTGCTTTTGTGTCATTATACCAAGTGTAATTCAATAAAGGTCCGAAGTCATGATACAAGGAGATGGTATAACATTGTGTATCTGCTTGCAGAACAGTCAGTTTGCACTCATTAACTACGCAACAGCATGTAACATAGAATTTTAAAAGGGAAGAAGGTGTTCGTGAATACACTGCAATTTTAACGTTACATTTCTAGTTTTGCGATATTATTTTAAATAAAGGTTTGTATGTGTTTTTTCTGCTCGCGTTCTACGACGTGACTTCGGGTTCGATTACAGGTCGGGCAAGATTATGATGTGCGTGTTCCTTCCAAAGTCCCAGTGTATGTTGCTGTATGGCGATGAGAAAAGTCACTTGTCACGTTGAGAATACCAGAATACGTGTCCCAGTATATGTTGCTGTGTGACGATGAGAAAAGTCACTGGTCAGGTAGAGAAGACTAGAATGTCTTCGTGCTAATCACACGTAGCTCTTTAACCCATGGCTGCGAGGCCGGGACGCTGCTGGTAAGCTATTGCTCGTACGCGGCCTGTTGCGCCAAGTACAGACATATATTTCTTATTTCTAGCGTGGGATACATTAAGGACTTCATTTTCAGTGATTCTCTAACAGAAGTGGTATTCGTTGGAGTAGTAGTTATGCTAGAGTGTTTGAAAGTATAATTCTATGATATGGTTTTGATTGGGTCTAATATAAAATCATGTATTTACATATTGCTGACGCGACAACATTAACCTCAATCTAGCAAGTGATGTGTTAACATTCAAAATAGGCATTTCATGACCACATAATCTGTACATTATGAATAATGTATATCCACATTTAAAATATAAGGAAACTATTCTTATTTATTTATTAGCTATCCTATTAGACACACACTTGCTATCCTCGAGATCAAACGTTATTGGTATAACATGAAATGGATTCCTTTAACATTAATTGTCCTGGGCAATATTACGCTTTTCAATAACCGAAGAAGAATACTTTTTAAGAGGAACAGAGATTTCCAAGAAAATAATAGACCAATTTCTCTGGTGAAAAATTGGTATAATACAACGAAAAATTGACTTAAGTGTAAAACCCCTTTTTTAATTTTACTTATTTAAGTTCGCTTTTCAACTACCAACGTCATATAGCGACCACTAAGAAACATTGGAGGCAACGTCAACGGTAACGATACACGGAATACGGTCCTTACGGCGGCAGGATTTTCGTGGTTACTCCAATCAACACCAGGCGATTGCTGGAGCAGCATCCTAACGAACGGGCCACGGACCGCGCGCCGGTGTCCTTCCTCTTCTCTGTCCTATCCTCTGTCCTTACACATACACACACACACACACACACACACACACACACACACACACACACACTTACACTAAAATGCACTTCACTACCACATATTCTGGGAGACCGGTCGGGAGCTTAGGGCTTGACCCGACTGGGGCGGTGCCCCGCTGGTGGGAGAGTCCTGCTTAGGGGGAAACCCCGCTACCCAACAGTAGGTCGGCGCCGGATCTCGCCATCCAGCGGGGGAAGATCACCGCCATCTCACGCGAAAAAAACACACTACACTAACGGGACTAATAACCAAAGCAGTTGACGCGCCCGGAAACACGAAAAAATCAATCAATCGGTATACGGACACACACAAACATCCATGTCCTGGACGGGATTTGAACCCGCGACCTTTCGGGCACGAGGCAGTTACGCCTTAGCGACCTCGGCTCTCAAGACGGGCATAAGCCCTTATTTCTATTAAAGTGTGAAAGTATATGGATAAAGTACGTAATTAAAATGAATGTTTTCAGTATGTCGGTTTTACATCACAATATTTATTCCACATAGCGCAAGTGATTTTTTTTCAATTATACAATTAAAAAAATAAGACTAAGAGATAGATCTTCTAATTTTAACATAACAGTTCACTGTGAAACGTTTTAATATCACAACCCGTGTACAAATTTTATGTAAAACTTGGAAGTCATACTAAGAAATATGAATTTAGAATATTTCGTATTCTTCTTACAATAGATATTTAGAAAAAAGCATATAAAATTAACTTTCAACTTTTCCAGAAAAACAAACTAGTAGTGCTACAAAATGGGTCAGTCTTTCTCCTAGTTTTGTAATCTAGTGTGGCACAACTTTTCGGTTTTACCCTATCCTCTTCCCAGCTATCATCTATTGCCGCGTAGAGGACATATTTACTTACTTTTTCGATTCTCTAATGGAAAAATTTATAATTTTCTTTGGAAAATTTGCAGCTGTTTTAGAGAAAATGTCGTTTAAACGTTTCTGAAAATGCGCAATTTTGAAATCATTTTCGCAGAAAACTTTTGTTTTCCAAAAACCATTGAAATTTTACAAAAAAATCATTTGAAACACTTCTACTCATAAATGTAATGTAAATACTGTATAAAAAATGTCCGTAATATAATGATTGGGTGAAAATATTTTTAAAACATAACGTTTGCGAATTTTGAAAAAAAAGGAGTAAATCAAAATGACCTTATGTTATTCACTGCATTTAGCACCATCGATAGAAAGAAAATTTGGAGCCGTTTTCGAGAAAATTTTAGTTTTTCAAAATGCGGAATCTTGAGCTTATTTTTACGAAAAACTGAAGAGTTTCCGTGAAAATATGTCATTTGAAGGACTTGGACTCACCTATGCAATAATGTATGCAAATCGCTGGTGTGTGTATACAAATTGGTGTGTATTAATGATGTGAGAGAGATAAAATAATCCATTTGTGTAATTTCTGAAAAAGAAGAATTTAACAAAATGGAGTTTATATCACACCATATAGAGGATTTAATACTATTCATACAAAAAGTTTGAAGAAACACTTGGAGCTGGTTGTGAAAAAAGCTTTTTTTATATTTTTTAATTCCCACCCCAACGCATGCCCCCAACTTTCCAAGTATTTTTTCAACCGTATTGATTCTTGTGGCTTAGACGCTTTCTAGATAAATTCATTCAAATGTAGATCTTTAAATTATGTAAGGTATTTATTTTAAATATCTGAGTAATTGAGTAATGACAGTGGTAAGAGGAAGAGAGGAAGTTTGGGAATGCCGCCCCTTCCCCCTAGTTTTTAATGAATATAAGGTAGGATGTATTTGCAACCCGCTGGGATATCAGAGGGAATGATGGTCCTTCATTCCTCTTTAAGCTAACATTTATGTGTCTCGCAGCCCTCAACGTTTCTTGGGCGGAAGGTTGCGCTTTGCTCACGATTTCCTCTCTCCGCGGAAGTCTACAATTTACGGCTTCTTGGAAGCTTTTGAAACTCCAAATTGGCTTAATGCACAAAACGGAATATGTCGGTCCTCGCAATCTAGAATTTTCCGGCAAGTAAAGCTCGCTTCTCCGCCACTCCGTATGAAAATTCAATTTTTTTATGGTGCATTCGTCTCCATAATGAATATGCGAATCAGAAGGACTGTAATAAGGAAGACGGAAAATATTTGAATTCTTATAATAATTTAACTTAAGTTTTCGGAAAGTTGGACGAGTTTGAAACCCGGGGAAACGTTTTTACGTCTTGAAAGTTCCAAGCGTTCCCTTTGGGGCTCATGGCCAGAGCTGTGGATCAGCCGTAGGCGAAATGGATACAATTACAAGTTAATGTCTTAAGAAATTCAATCTAATGAAAGCAAACAGCATTTGCTGCAGTTCGTAGTGTGTCTGAAGATGTTTTCAAACTGTTTTATTTATTTGAAGTTAACGGTATGTGGTAATCACGGATACTTTGTCCCACTGATGGACACATAACAAATGCATGATCAAAGACTGTTGCCACACCTCGCTGCGTGAGAGATTCTGAAAATAAATTCTGTGGTTGTGTTCTTTAAGTACTCTCCATCTCCGTGAGTTTGTTAAACTTTTGAAGTACGTAGTGTTTTCGTTCAAATCGACGAAACGCAGACGGTAGAAAAGTGGTGTTAAGGATCTTCTCGGTTGTAAGGCTTGGAAAAGTGTGAATAAATCTCAACTCCTTGAATTCTTAAACGCTCACGGAAACTCACATATTCAGATTCAATAATTTTTATTGTATATAATTAACATTTAATTCAAACGTATGCATGTCCAATATGCAGAGGTACTTCTGAAAGTAATCTTTAAAAATTGGAATTAGTTCATAATAAATTATATCGAAAATTTCATTCCTTCTCATGTATATGAAAAGAGACAAATTTAAGAATTTTCCATAAAATTTCTAATACATTTTACTATTAAAATTTAACCTATTTTTTTTCTCTCTTAAATCATATCTGACCACACCTTTCTACACCCTTGGTAAATCAGTAATTATTTTTCTGCGTATTAAGTTTATATTTTGCAAAGACGTTCTACATCCTCCTTAATTATCTAAGAAATAACTGAAACAATTTAATAGGTTTTCAGTAATTAACGTTTTCTGAAAGTTACTTTCTGCATATTCTTATTTTCTAAGAATATATAAGTTAACCGATAATTGAGAATTTTCATCTCGAAATATGACGATGCCGCTATCGGGACAACAATTCTTGACTGATGAAGTATGTAATTTCTGTATACTTTTGTTTTTCACAATCAATTCCGTCAATGCGAGAGTTTCAGCTTTAACAACCAACGTCAGTCTCGTGCGTTCTTTCCTTCCTCACCCTGTCTCTAACTCAGATAGGTGTCCATCCAAAGAAAAGTTCAGGTGCGAGCGGCGGACAGATTTGCCAAAGTGATTAGACTGCATTAGATTGCACAATACATCCGTCTCCAAATTCTTGTGAAGAAGCAACGTGAAATGAAAGCGAAAATATTAAAACAGCTTTCTGAGATATGTTTCATAGAGATAGATTTTATATAATCCGAGAAAGATGTTTCTAACATAACTTTTACATGTTTATAGCATTAGTAAGGTTAGGTTCACGTTTCGTCAGAAAATATTAATAACACGTTTCGCTATTTCTTCCTAATGTGCTGCAGTAATTTCCTTTTAATATTCCTGTCGAATTGGATTCTTCTACGGGTCTTCCCATTCATAAACTCCGAACATAAATGCGTTTACGTGGATGTTGAATAGCTCAGTTCGGCCGAATAATTTACAAGATCATTTATTACTTACTATATTGCTGGCTCAAAAGTTCGGCCACATCCGTAAGAATTTCTCGTACGCAGTTCGACCAGGTCTTCGCTCTTGTGAGCGTTTGAAATATTAGGTGGTAAACGGTCGTTTTTGCCTTAATACGTATTCATTTTCACCGTTTCTTCAGGCCGTACGACTGGCTGATCATTCATTACCTCACCACGAGGGAAGGTTAGCAACATCTGAAAACAAACTTTTCGCTCCCGAGTTATGGAAAACGTATTTGAAATGGTAAGCGAACTACTGTTTAGAACGGAAAGAGTGAACAGTGGCGATGGCGATGGTGTAGCGGTTAGCGTATTGGACTGCTATACCCAAGTTTGCGAGTTCAAACCCGATCGAAGCCGTGGATTTTTAAGGGCGAAAAAATCCTTCGTACGCCTTCCTTCGGAGGGGAAGTAAAGCCAGCTGTCCCATGTTAGTCCATTTACTGCATGTAAAAGATCCTCAAGCCTAAATGATGCCTCTGAGCTAAATTCAAACCGTCTGTTTCGTCGCCCAAGTAATACCTTCTTTCTCCCATGGTTGGTGAAAGGAGCGTAACTAAATTTGCGTGGTCAGACGGAAGAGGAGGCCTCATGGCCTGAGTCTCGCCACGTAAAATAAAGCCAATTCAACAGTCAGAACGTTTCAAGCGACGAAGCGGATTCTTTTTTCGCATATATTCAAATTTCCATATTAAATTTCGATACAGGATTCATATATCTATTCTCCAAATCAGGAGCTATTACAAATGAATGGTAAAAACAATATTCTACATAAAATTTGGAGATGTAGATAAAACCTTTGTTTGTCAGATATACGAGATTCGTTAAGCCGTCAGTATATTGGATTTGCTCGACAAGGGAGCTGAAAAATAAATAGGCAAATACAGTGTATTTTTTCACATTGTTTATCTTTTGGTAATGACCATTGGAAATATTAGCATTGCAATTTATTATTAAAATATAGTTTTTGGTGAATACTTTTTTTTGTTATTCGAGGTCGCATCAACATCTAGGTCATTAGCGACTACTATTGAAGTTAACGTTATGGTAACTATGCATATAAACGAAATCGTGATGATAAGGGGTGAAAGGACGAACACAAATACAACCATCCCCCGGGCGGGACTCGAACGCACTGAAGGCTTTTGATCGCATCATTCCCTCAGCTTTCACTTCATGTAACCTCTTTCATTCTCTCCCACCTTTGCGTACTCCGTTGTCAGCCCATTACTTCCACTTATCGGCCGACAAGTGTGCAGCGCGGGGCGATGCGGAGTGACGCGTGGCGAGCGTCATTTGTCTCCGGCTGCATTCAGAAGAGCCACGCCGCGCCATCGGCGGAGCCTCGCGGCTGGCGAAGGGAGGCCCGGACCTGTCGGACTGAGACTTTCGCCAACTCCCCTCGCGCGTAAGTCGAGAACTGTGCAGATGCCCCAGAACCAACTTCATCGGCGGGGACGAGAACGGGGCGCTGGCCGCGGGCCGCCTCACAGTGGGGCGACGAACAGAAGAAGGCGGAAGAGATTTTTTTTCATTTATTTACAGTCGCATCGAGAACTGAAGTCATTAGCCACTCAATATTTGTACTTTGAGTTAACAAATCGTCAATACCTTAGTGTTAATCCTGGTAGACAGGATTAACACTAGGGATTGGTTAGATTTTACATACTTTTAGCAACAATTAATATATTGTACATCATTAATAAATTACTTTGACCAGTTTTGGTTGATAGGCTAAGTATTTACAGTTGAGTTAAGTGCTTATTGTGTGTACTTAAAAAAACAGATTGAATCTATTCATATGTACACACTCAAAATCATTGATAATCCAGTATGTCGCAATATATAATATTATACTTCAAATACAGTTTACATTGCTTGAGTACTATTTCAATAAAATTGTATTAAATACATTTATATTTTGACAGAATTGAATTATAATTATCTTGGTAATCTATAGATGTAAGAATTGATTGCGAACTGAAATTTTGTAGGTGGTGGTAGAAATTGAGTCATTTTCTCCCACAAAAGATTATTTTGTAGTCTACGTGCCGATCAACATTTGCTGTTTCTTGTTCACTTGGTCCTAAATCGGGTTTGTGTAAATGGACGGGAGGCTGTCTGGGATGTGGTTCAAGCGAAGTCTGCTCATCAGCTATGCAATTCCATTGCACTCAGATGAGAAGTCATGGAAAATTTGTTTCTCGTGATAACAGTAAATGTACATGTTAACTAGGAATACACACAAAAACTTTTATTAAATTAACTTGATCTTATTGTATTATTGTGTATGTATGGTTATTATGATCATTTATTAAATGCTTCTTTAAATTACTGATTTCCGAT
>BLKR01013104.1:0-13687 GCA_011170035.1 Teleogryllus occipitalis | reverse complement strand
CACGGTGTAAGATATATAGGTGTGTTCACTCCCAGTCCCAAGTTGAAGCTAGTGTGAGGCTAGTTCTCGTACTTCTCGCATATAAGCCCTGCGATCTGTTTGGGTATGACGTATGACAAAATCGATAGTGTGAAAATATGATTTGTAAGTAATCATCAGTAATAGGATAAAATTTATTATTATTAAACTATCTCATCAGAATGTGCAAAATTATTATTGCAAATGACTATTTCTTATTATAAAATTATTAATTATATTGAAATTGTCTTCACAAATGATCCAGTACACTGCAATTAAGTACAATCCTATTGATTGATTGCTGACATTATGGGTTGCAAAGCAACATGACCGTCACTTGATTAATAGTAAATCACAGTTGAAGTGTTTTTCGTAAAAGTAATCCCTGTTTATAATTATTATATTATTTTTGTTTTTCTCTTTAGAATAACCTCACCTCCTGATTTAAAATGCAAATCTTCAATCGGTGGTAAATTTTAAAAAAATAACACCTCCGACGCACATTGTAATACGTCTAAATAGACTTTAATACATTTACGTTAGCGTTTCTCCGATTGACAAAAATACTACGCTGGAAACGTGAGCGACACCATGCCGGCCATCACCTGGCCATGACTTGTTATGCCCAAACCGATCGTGCGCACCGTACGGACGAGTTAGGAACTAGCCTCAAACTGGCTTCAGAAAATCTGCCCAAAAGGCGGCTAGTTGACACCATAGACATATAGTACTAGACTGGCAACGTCCTATCTCGTAACATTAGCGCTAGTGAAGCCAAAATCTTGCGCTCGTCGCCATCTTTTGTCACTACAGGTTCGTTCGCTGCCTATGCTATACGTGTTAAATTAATGAGCTTTTTTTCTTAATTTCGAATTATTTCCGTTGTGTTTTGTGATTTCTGAATCACTTCCACCGCCATGGTGAATACTTGCGTCGTGTTTGGATGCAATTTTTCGAATTCGCGACACAAGGGAAAAGAAATAGGAATTTCAAAACACCGGTAAGTTACTACCTTTTCTTTACCTAGTTACTGAATTTTACTGACTGTTGACGATTTTTGATGTTAAGATTGTATGATTAAAAAACTAATTAAAATTGAGTAAGAAAAGAATAAGTTTGTGTTGATTAAAGTTCCTGAGGAGTGATTTGTAAACCTAACCTCTAATGCCTTTTTGTTTTGTTCTGATTTTGATTAGTTTTCCAAAGCGAGAAGATTGCATAAAAGCATGGGTTGATGCCATTAGGAGGGAAAACTGGCAACCAACATCTGCGTCTGGTGTTTGCTCCCAACATTTTCGTCATTGTATGTGTAAAGAATGTAATTTACTTTGGGGTCAGCTGACCTCCATTTCGATCAGGTTTTCATCCAGTTTCCCTTGATCCATGAGCAAATGCTGAGATGGTTCCTTGCCTTGCTTCTGGATATTTAAATGTAGCTTTTTATCCTCCTCTTAAATGTCAATACAGAATGGACACTAGTTCTGTTTTTTACTATAAAGCAATAAAACCGATTTAAAACTTTGATATTAATTTTTTCCCCAAAAATATTTTCTGTTCAATATTGAAGTTTTTATTAGCAACTGTACGTCGAAAATTTGTGTTCTTAGATTTTCTAAGAGTTCATTGACATATAGCAGTATATGTCCATGAGTGATAGTGTAGTGACCCAATATGGCGGGGGGCGCAATCAGTTGGCTTCAAAAAGAATCGTTCATTGCCAGTATGGTAACCATAGACATATAGTACTATATGTCTATGGTTGACACACCTATATATCTTACACCGTGGTTCACCTTAAAGGAATCAATTCTCTGCTATGTGAACAGATGAACGTTGTGATATCAGTCAATCAACATTTATGCGGTACATTTAAATATTAGTTTTACACAAAACACATAGTATTATTACAATTTAATAGTAATTTTATTACTATATTACTAATTTATTAGTGCTCTATTAGCTACTGCCGCTTCGAAACACCCCGCAAACCCACAATACGACTAATTTTATATTACTAGTTGGTAAATCGGAAGTTTATGGTGGACACACTTCCTTTGATTTAGTGAAGTGATTATTCATACTTTTCACGCTGAATATCTAATTTTATTGCCAACGTAATTTTATAACCAACGCATTTTGACACCAAGCGGTCAGCAACGTGCTACTGCACGTCGCTACCCGACGGATCCAACGTGCTACGTTCGCGAGGGCCTTGGGCCGAGGGAATTGTTCATCTCGGTAGACAATACAAACCAATTTAAAAGACTTTTAGAGCGAAAAAACAAACAAATTCCGCGCCAAAAAATACGCAATTTCTCGCCGATACAATGAGAAAAAAGTGTCATAAAACGTTGTTTTCTATGAAACAAATGAATAATTGTACTTTCTTATTACGAAGAGCCAATATGAATTTCCTACAACTTTCTGAAAAGTTCAAAACGGAGGAAGAAACAATAATTTCTTCAACGAAAAAGAAATATTACGTAATTTATTATAATATTACATACTTTGATTTATTTGTCATTTTTCTATACTTGCATGATTTTTTTTAGTTGAAGTTCTCGTGTTGTTTGCTGAAATTGGTGTATTATCAAATGTTAAGTGAAAGGTGGAATTGCGTGTTTTTTCTGCATTGTAAATCTTTTAAATTGGTGTGATTGTCTACCGAGATGAACAATTTCTACAACACATCGCAAAAATATATGCGAAGCAATAGGTGAGTTATTTTTCTATTTATTTATTTATTTATTCATTCATTCATTCATTTATTAAGAAATTCTTAAAAGTGAGCGTTCCCTTCGAAATAAATTCTCTTCAAAGTGAAATGTTATGTAAAACTAATGTTTAAATGTACCGCGTAAGTGTTGACATATATCACAACGTTTACATCGTATGGAACCGATTCATTTAGGGTGAACGAAATTTCTCGTGTCGAAGGAACAGAATCTCTCGCCTAGTGAACTGGTATAGTGTAACGGAAAAGATCCTATATTGTTGTTGATGAGATAATTGCAGAAAATCAGTATTTATGTGTAAACAATGTAATTAATAGCGTTGAATAGTTATGTTATTTGTTAATTTTGAAATAGGGATTATTATGTATTATGTGATCAAAATAAATGACTATCTTTATCAGAAATGTGAACGCATCAAACACCTGTGTGAACTTATGTATTAATTATACGTATTATATTATTAAAGAAATAGTAACAATACAGACATACAGCAAAACCTTAAATATTTGTTTAAAAGGTAAAATCAAAGTATTTTTTTCTTCTTTTGTTATTTAATCAAATCTTGCACTGGTTGTGTCAATGTTACTGTAAAATTATGGTATGTCAATGCTATAAATGTAAAAAGAAAAAACTGTCAGTTGACTTATAAGGACCCACAACAAATTTGATGAAAATAAATATTCTATTATTATTATTATTATTATTATTATTATTATTATTATTATTATTATTATTATTATTATTATTATTATTATTATTATTATTATTATTATTATTATTATTACATTCGTGCGGTGAACTAATCGAGCCGTTTCACATGTTACATTGTGACCCTTCAATCCATAGGGCAACCCATATATTCTACACATCTCGAATGGCACCAAATTTATTCTCTTTTCATTTAGTGCTCCTTATCATCAAATTTAATAATTCTTGAAATTCTTTTTAAATTTTCCAAAGGCATTGTTGCTCGAAAAATGCTTCCACCTTTTTCGGCAACCTATAAACATTTCATTGATTTGTTGTGTGGGTTGAAACTACCCGCTAAAATGAATACACCAATGAAGAAATACAAATCTTATGAATTCAGATCTTTCCATGTTCCCTGATATGCTCGACGACCTTCTATGTTCAAATATTTCAATTATGTTTTCAATTGCTGGAGGAAAAAACAACAAATGCAGAAAGTTCGTCTTTTACTCAAAAGTGACCTCGGCAAGCGCACAATACAACCAAAAACTTGCTCTTAGAAACACAGCACAACAAACTTAGGTTTTAGGAAACGCTTACGTGCGCACAAGAGCTTGAAATCCAAACTTTCCCGCCAAACGCTGTGACGTTATTCTGGACATTACAACCTTCGACCATGTATACAGATACCATGGTCCAAGTCTACAACAATCAAGCAGTGTTGCCAAGATAAAAATGAGAACGGTACTGCTACTGTTGGCCAGCCTGTTGTTCACTTGTAAATGAGCAACGGTGACCGGTCGACTGTCACGAGATAATTCAGGTTTTATCGTGATTTTTGTGTATTTTGTCATTAATTTGTTTTTAATTTTCAAACATGAGTGAATTTGTGTGGGGAATTAAGAATGGTGATTTGGAGCAAGTGAGAGATATCGTGGAAAGAAAGGTAAAACAGGACATCCATACGTTTGGTTAAATCACTGTTTCATCCACAGTGCTGAGTGGAATTGTGCACACCAAAAAATTATATGGTAATTGTAATCTTGGACTTCAGGAAATTGATGTCAACAAAGAAATCGATGGAAGGCCTCCCATTCACTATGCTGCAGATTACGGCCAAGGGGATGTGATTAAATATTTGGTGTCCAAGGGTGCTGATGTGAATGTAAGTGTTAAAAGATGTGATTGATTTGGCTATTTAGGTAGAGATGGGTTATTCAGATGTTTCACTAATGACCCTAGACGTTTATTGAATACAGACTTGATTCAAAATTTGTTATTTTGAGTCGGTGCCACAATTTAAACATAAGTTTATCCACTCATACTTGTGACAAACATTGGAATTTATTACTCGAAAATATTTATGGCTTATGACTAAACAAAATCAGTTGACAAATTATTCTTTTAATATTATTGTTTTCCCATTAGACTGATCTAATACATCAGTTCCTTGTTTTGTTTTTAATGGTTTAAGGCAAAAGATAAACATGGAATAAGTGCATTGCTTGCTGCTGTATGGGAAGGACATACAGATTGTGTGAAGTTACTTCTTGAACAAGTAAGTTGTTCTGAGTGTCATATTATTTATTTTTATTTTACTTGAACCTACAAGCAGATAAAATTTATGTTCTAGTCATTTCAATAACATGTTTATGACCAATGGTATTTATATTACCATTATCCAGGTGTCAAACTATTAATGATGGGATATTAAACTAGTAAGGATGGGCAAAACTCATAAGTGTTGCTGAAATGCTTTAGAATTATTTCCCCTTTTATGAAAGCCTATTGGCAATTCATGCAATTAGTACTTCTTGTATTTTATAACACCAACTGATTTTGTGTAATAAATATTGAGAACAAATAATTATTCTCAGAGTACTTTTCAAAAAGGAAGAAAATGTGATGCCTGAAAATCCAGTTTGTCTCCTCCTTCCAGAACATTTATTAATCATTATTTTCAAATTTTAGGGGGCTTCAAAAGATGGAAGTGCACCAGATGGAACAAGTTATGTAGATGCTGCAGAAAAAGAAGAAATAAAGCAGCTTTTGAGGAAATGAGATTTAGTGTGATTGACAAGACTTTGTGGCCATTTTGGCCTTGTTATTAATTTGTCTTTATGCTTTCTTGTGGGGAAGAAATATATTTTAGAATATTGTGAGTAATGTCACTGAATTATCAAAGACATGCATCTGAAGAAAAGCATTTTTCTGATAATAAAGAATTTTACCATTGATAACAAATATAGATTAACAAGCCATATACATACATACTTGATGTTTTCTGTGTGGCTGCGATCAACATCACCTTTGTGTTGTAGAAGTGCCTTTGTTGTAAATGAGGCTTTGAAGTTTTCTGAAACTGCTTTCTTAAGTTTGAAAATATTAAAATGCTATTTATTAGTGACATATTACTGACCTTTTGTGGTGTATAATTTTTTTATTATATTTATTTAATTTTTGTGTTTTAATCACTACTTTTGAGCTCGCGAGTTAATATTGTATTTTCTGGATGTGTGGTGCATGTCTTTATACTGCTCAACATCATGTGACATTACTGGCAATTTTGTTTCACCTGTCTCTCTGCAATTCAGAAAGTAACTTCCTAGTGCTCCATCAAAGGCTAGACATTGAGCGACTTTCTGCTACATTAGGCCTTGTGTTTCTCCCTATGCTAGACTTCTTATCCTAGTAGCTCTATATCTGGCCTAACATAATTGTGCAAACATCAGAGAGAAAGGGAGAGAAGCAGATTCAACATTCTATTGCTGATTCTCTGGCAAAATGGATATACTATGGAGAAGCTTAAGCATGAAGTACAGTTAACTCAGAACTCTAAATATTTAATAAATATGGGAAATTCCTGTAGTTTTTATATTTATATATATATATGAATAACCTGTTGCTTTATATTGACTAAATGTGGTTTTAGACTAAGCCTTTGTACAGATGGTTCATTATTTTATGTTCTTGATGCTGCTGTTCTTACCAAGCTTGCATTTTACTTGTATGATAAAATGAGTATTATACAGTATTCTCTAGTTCTTGTTCTCATAATATGCAATTACAGAATACTAATAAGTTTTATGTCATGAAAGTGGCCCATTTACAGTAAGTGGTTGGACTTCCGACTTCAATTTCAAACATGTTGCTTTTAATGGAGCAGCGCTGAGCCACACAAAACTCATGTGTTTAGATTCATTTGATATGATGTATCATAACTGAATGCTTATTTTCTATTTGAGAATCTTGAAATGTACTTTCATAAACAGTAATTGCTCTGTGAGTGATCTTTTATTTGAAAGTTATCTTTTTCTTCAAATATTGAAGTTTTTATTAGAGGCTATTTTATTTATATTATTAAATTTATTTCTAAATTATAAATCTAAACAATCAAAATTTTACATATTTATGATATGTGATTGGTACATTTTATTTATTTCTGACATGTTCTTTGGGTAAAGAAGGAAAAAGTATATTAAGTTCTAGATGTTTCTGGATGAAAATGCAAACATTTGGATTAATTAGTTACTTGTATGGCTTATTAGTTGTATAAGGACAATTGTTACATGTGGAAAACATCTAGTCACAAAATGTCAGAACTTAGATCTCTGGTTGCTTTAATTATGGGAGCTATCAAATGGGGTGATGTGTGATATTTACCACTTAAACATATTCTGTAACAAATGCTCCTTAAATTGAGATTAGCATTCAGGTAGCTCTTGATGACCCTTGAAGAAAATTCAGACATCTAGGTGCATTTATAGAGCATTCTTATAGATGAATGTTTGAGAAACCATTTTTGTCAACATGAATTTCAGATGGTTTTCAGTAAACTGAATATCATGCTTATATCAATTGTCATGTATCCAAAATTTTGTAGTAACTGGTGGATTTTGTTGAAAATATTGTGTTAGCGTTTAACAGGAGCAACAAGTAAGTTCTACGGTGCACAGTGCCTTCACATGGCCACTGAAGCCCAGTAAATGAGAGCTTGGCAGTGGTTGTGGTATGTGATTATTAGAAATTTTATGTTATTTCTGGTTTAGTTTTACATGATCAATCACCCAAATGAATTTTCTAGATATAATAATTGTAATGCAGAGTTTGCAAGGCTTTTCTTTCTATAATTTCTCATCAAGAACTAATCTTGTTTTTCACTTTTATATATGGAGACTGTTTTGTTCTTTGTGGTCCTGATTTTTTGTTTGAGGCGCTTTTTGGGGATTTCTCAGAGCTGGATTTCTGATATTTATTATACTGAGCAGAGGGCAGCAGTCGTTTATAGTATCTGTATTTTGTAATTTGGGACTGGCCAATAATCTATCCTGAAGAAAATATACTCAATTTATTAGATTATATTTTGAAGAATAGTACCTAAAATTGTGTTAAGACTGTATGCAAGCTTTTGTAGTCAAAATGTTGAAACCCAAGATGTTCATCAGATCTCTCAAGCTTTTTAGTTCCCAAAATCACTTTTTAGTTTTGTTTTTATTTCTTTTTAGGATTAAGGAATCAAAGCACTTCACATTTAGTGATTAATCTTGTTACAATTTATACTGCCAGCTTCCGAGCATTGGTCTGTCCTGTTTGTAGAAGAAAAATGTGAATTATCCCCATGTAGTTCCTGGGATGTCTTGCTGCCGCCCTACTTGACTGGATGAAGAACAGAATGTGTTGTTGCTATTTCAAGTTGTATGATAAAAAAAGTTGTTTGTTGACAAAAGTGTATCTAAAGTGATTTATATATTTTTTTCATTTTTGTGAAGAAGTGTCTGGACTGCTAAATTTATACAAATCTTCATTAGTAATAAATTTATTATTCTTTTCAGTACAATAGACAAAAGTGTTAACCTTTTGAACCTTTTCCCCTCCTGCTCCTCCTTTTAGGTTGAAATATTCTAGATTAATCTGAAGTTTGTTTGTCACCAGATATTTCCATAATTTCATTGACACATTAGAAATGTGGAACTTTCAAAAACCAAGGTTGATTGATCTTATCAGATAATAAGACGCTATTTTATTGTTGATGAAATTGTTCATTAAAAATGAGAAATCATAATGTTAATTCTGAAACAAAATTGCAAATCAATATACTGCAACAAACTGTCACAGATATTTTGGGACTTATTTTTGTCACAAGTTGCCACTTTGTGGTTTAGAAAGAACTTGAAACGTGTCAGTAATTTTACCATGGCCAATGATAATCATGTATTCTTTGAAATAACGGCAATTTAAAAACATTAATAGAAAATGGCCGGAACAAGTCAGGCCATTTAGATTCTTTTGTATATTATTCATAAGTGACTGATTTAAAGTCATTTGAGGTACTTCCACTCACAAATGCAACACTTTTTACAAATCGCTGGAAATGTACAAATTAATAACGTGATATATTTCAAAAAAATTACATTTGTGTAATTAAAAAAAAAACACCAAAATGAACTTTGTCATTTTTAACAGTTCAATTAGATCTATCTGTTGAGAAAAAAAATTAAAGAAAAAAATTTGGAGCCATTACTGAGAAAATGACATTTGAGCGTTTGTGAAAGTGCAGAATTTGGAGCTCATTTTAACAGAAAACTGTCGAGTTTTCAAGAAAGTTACATGACATTATTTAAAGCAATTATTAGATCTTACCCCATCAGTCATGTGTCTTCAGGAAACTAATTTAAAAAATAATGACTGGTTAACTAAAACAATATGGCCACTTTTTCAAAAGTAGAATGAACATGCTAATGGGGGTGTAGCTACTTACATCCACAACAAAATCATCAATGAAGAAATTCATTTACATACATTATTAGAAGCAGTTGCAGCTAAGGTACTGTTGTCTCTTGGATTAAAATATATTCGCAGCTTGTAGTAACTACCACAGTTGACTTTCAAATGGAAGAAATACTTGATCTTGTAGACCAACTTCCCTAACCTTTCATAATTGTGGGTGATTTTCATGCGCATAACCAAACATGGGGATTGCATAAATTTTGCACGAAGGTTAAAAATTAGAATCAATCTTAGAAGACTAATATACTTCTTTTAAATACCAGCAATGTGACTCACATTAATAACGTGATATGGTGCTGCCCTACTTAAGGTTATAAAACCTTTTCATTTTACTTTCTCATGTACATATGGAGTAATATATGTAGTATAGAGAAAGTTATGTAATGCTGCAAAATTTGATTTCAAGATTTAAACGGAAATATGTTTTGAGGTCTCTTGATACCAAAAAAGTGTTGTTCTTTTTACAATGTATCGCCTGAAGTATATGTACAATTTTTTCAAACTGAATAAATCCCTGTCGATCTGCCCCGAGTTAAAGCTCTGCGATTTTGAGAAACGTTCATTAATTTTTGGGGTACTATACATGAAGCCCCCGGACATTTTCAAAATTTTCTCAAAAACAGGTATACATTTTTTCTTTAAATTTCTTGTAAGAATAGAGTAAAATATACTTATAAAGGTTGCTTAGGTCTAATTTTCACTGTTAACTCTTAAATTTTCAAAAATTGCAAAAGTGATTTTTTTTCAGTGTCTTCCTACAACTACAAACTTGAAGACTGAGAGTTTTCCTTCCAATGAAATTTGTTGTCCATAAATAGTTCTTTCATTAAGGTAATGTAGATCTTTTTGACAATTTTAGTAGTTTTCGTGCAATAGTGCGAGCAATTTTTGCAATTTTAAAAAATAACAAAAACAAGATTTTCTCAAAACGACTCCAAATTTTCTCTTTAAATTTTTGCTTGGGGTAGGGCGAAATGTACCCTATATGATAATTTAAATGCCATATTGCTCTTCTTTTGTTTTTCAAAAATTACAAAAATGTAATGTTTTTTACTTGTCTCTCATGTCGGTAATATTTACATTTGAGACGATTCTTCACATTATTATATTTACGAGTACATGTGCTGTAAATAATGTCATATAAAGTTTCTCATAAACTCAACAGTTTTCTTTTAAAATGAGTCCTAAATTCCGCATTTTGAGAAACACTCAAGCGCCATTTTCTCAAAATGGCTCCAAATTTCTTCTTCAAACTTTTCCAATGGATAGTGCTAATTGCACTGTTTAATATGACCTAAAGTTCATTTTGGTGTATTCTTTTGTTTTTTCAAAAATGACACAAGTAATTCTTTTTATATCTCTCACGCCGTTAATAAGCACATTTCCATCGATTTGTATACATTATTGCATTTGGGAGTGGAAGTGCTTCAAATGAAGTTTTTCGAACTCAATAGATTCCTGTGAAAAAGAGCTTCAAATTTTGCATTAACAGTAATGATTAAACATGGCTTTCTTAAAAACGGCTTCAAATTTTTCAATTAAAATTTCTATTCAGGATGAGGTTTCACTATTCTTTAATATTCTTAAAGTAATATATCGGTTCTACAATTAGGAAATCGAAAAGTTGAGAAAATGTAAAAAAAAAATGTACTTTGGGCGACGATAGATGGCTAGAGGATGGGGGCAAGATTGTAAAGCCAGTCCACACCAAGGAAATTAGAGAACTTTGCCACGAGAAAGGCTGTGCCATTCAGTAGCACCACTAGTTCTATAGATCTTTCTATCTGCAGTTTTGACATTGCCCATAACTAGTCTGGATAACCAACGATTCAGTTGGTAGTGACCACATCCAAAAAAAATAACCATTCCTAGTGATGAGTCCCAGCTATTATATTTTGAACCTAAGTGGAAACTTAATTGTGCAAACTGGATCAAATTTTGCAAGATAACAGATAACAAATTAAAAGAAAATACATGGATATTACAGCCAGAAGATGTTACTATAGATGAAAAAATATATAATCTTCATATCATTATTGATGCAGCAAACTTTTCTGTTCCTAAATCCTCAGACAAACCATACGACAGGTTCATACCCTGGTCGAATGAGAAATGTAAAGAAGCACTCGAAGAATCTAAATGAGCCTTCAACAAATATAAGCGCCATCCTACTAATGCCAATGAATTTGAATTTCAACAACTAAGAGCCATCACTCACAAAACCTTCAAGGAATAGACAAATCCATCATGTATCAGATATATCTCTATCATGATTCAGCATACATCTATAACAGAATTATGGGATAGAATTAGAAGAATAAGAGGTATCTATAAATCTACTTACCCCAAGTCTACGTTTGATGAGAATCATAAAATTATCATCAACAATAGAAAGGTCGCAAATGAGCTACCCGCTTATTTGTTCAAGAAATTCTTCTGATAGTAATTATAGCAATACATCTCTGGATATTAAATATAATATCCCACCCAGAAAAATTGACATAAACAAGCCTAGCAGTCACTTTAATACTTCATTAGACACTCCTTTGATGACCGTGAAATTAAAAATCTAATAACAGTATCAAAAAATTCGGCAGCTAGACCTGACATCTTAAACACTTTCCTTAAGCAACTTCCTGATAAAGGACTCAAATACTTAATATTGCTATGCAATGAAATAAGGAACAATGGCTCTTTTTCCAAAACATGACAAACTGCAACTGTGATTCCTATTCCCAAACCAGGTAAGGACAACAGTAAACCGGAAAACTACTGAACTACTGCCCTATTGCACTCACCTGCACAATGTACAAGTTAATGGAAAAGCTTATTAATAAAAGATTATTATGGCATCTCGAAAAAATTAACTTTATATCCCCCAACCAAAGTGGACTTATGAAACATCGCTCTACAACTGATAATTTAAGCAATATTCAAAGTGAAATTTGCAATGCTTTCATCTCTAATGAACACCTTGTAGCAGTATGCCTTGACATACCAAAAGCATATGACAAGACATGGAGAGAATGTATACTTATAATTAAAAAACTGGGCATCAATGGTAAACTACTGATATTCATCTGTAACTTCATTACCAACCACAGAATCAAAGTGCGAATCAATGGATGTTGATCAGATGAGATATGAATCCAAAACGAGAATCCTTCAAGGATCTGTTCTAAGCGTATCCCTATTTATGATTGCAAACAACGAAGCTACCAATCTTATACCCCCCTCCTAAAATATTTCTATATGCCGAAGACATCACCATTACATGCAGTGGGAAAAACCTTGCAACATAAAATACAATTAACAATAAATAAGATAAATGATTGGACCAACACCTCTGGATTCATAATATCAAAAAGCAAATCTGAATAAATCATTTGTAATAAAATCAACAAACCCTCTAGAATGATTAATCTGAAAATTGATAATGTTTAACTCAACGAATCTATCATAGTTAAAATTTTGGGTTTAAACTTGTAGGAGAAACTTACATGGAAAACTCATATTAAAGCACTGAAAGCTGAATGTCTGTGGAGACTGAATATCATTAAAATGATTTCATCAATAAACTGAGATGTTGACAATGAAGTAATATCTAATACTTACCGAACCATTAAAAGGTCTAAAATAAATTATGGCTCAGTTATATACTCTTTCTGCAAAAGACAATAAACTGGGTAAATTAAAAGTACACCAGCCTTAGATTGGCCATTGGTGCCTTCCTGTACAAGCCCCTCAAAGAAACCCAATGGCCAAAATCCTGTTTGATCATAAATACTTTAATGAATTCCACAAACAACCATCCTACCCACGGCCCATATCTCTCCGAATCCATAATACACCAACAAGAATCTACCCGACTACTCCACCAACATATCAATTAAAACTCCCCCACGAGCCCTTAGAACTCCTCAAAATGCCAACAACAGACATATCGCTGGCAAAATATCTCAAAGAAACAACTAATCCTATAATATACCAAACACTTATCCGATATGTCTAGTTTTCTACTGCAAAGTTTTTCCAATTAGATCTGAATTAATTGAAATTTTAAAATCAAGTATCTCACATTTCACCATTTTTACTGTCTTAAGAAGTGCTATCGACTCCCTACAAAATAAAAATAATAAGGAACCTATCTGCCTAGACAAAATATCCATGAACTCACAAATAATTTCATCTGGAAAGTTTGTGACATATGTGTGGATTCCTTCCCATGTAAATATTCCAGGTAATGAAACAGCTGACCAAAAGCAGCAGCTGGATAAAATGAACAATGAACAAAACCATCCAAAATCCCACAATGATATTATCAAAATGTATAAACATTAAATAAAAGAAAACTGGAACACAAAATAGTTACAGTCAACACCAACAAAACTACATCAAATCAGAGAAGATATGAACCAGAACCAAGTTGTGGGACAAACAGAAGAATGCAATCATCA
>BLKR01013103.1:0-13688 GCA_011170035.1 Teleogryllus occipitalis | reverse complement strand
CCGAGTCGATGACTTGTATTACGTGAAGGGAAAGTCGACGGAAAGCTGTCAAAGTGATGTCTCTGCAGAGGAAAACACACGGAAGCCGGATAATCGTCTGCGAATTTGGCACAGCAGGATGGGTCATCTCAATTTTCGGGACCTTGTCGAAGCGTCGAAGGCTGGAGTTTTTCAGGGGGCGAATTTTCAAGACGTGAGCGAAGACTTGAATTGTGACGTGTGTTTCAAAGCGAAAATGGCAAGACTGCCATTTCCAAAGGAAGTAAACAGGACAACTTCAAAACTGGAGCTCATACATTCGGATTTATGCGGGCCAATGAGGATTTCTTCTAACGGTGGCTCCCTATACTTTATCACTTTCATTGATGACTTTTCGAGATGGACGGAATTGAGATTTTTGAAGAACAAAAATGACGCGTTCGAAGAATTCAAAAGGTACAAGGCGTTCGTCGAGAGAAAGCATGGAGTGAAAATAAAGGAGATCCAGACGGACAATGGGCGTGAGTACGTGAATGCGGAATTCGACAACTTCTTGAAATCAGAAGGCATAAAACATCGACTCACAACCCCATATACTCCACAACAAAACGGAGTGGCGGAGAGGATGAATCGAACGCTTGCAGACATGGCTCGCTGTCTCCTGAAAGAATCAAATCTGCCACCATCGTTTTGGGCGGAGGCGTTTTCTACAGCATGTCACATCAGGAATCGCTGTCCGGGAAAGAAGATCGAGAAGAGATATCCCTACGAGCTCTGGAATGACAGAATTCCCAACATCAGCTACTTTCGAACGTTTGGATCAAAGGCATTCGTTTTGAACAAAGCTCCAAATAAGGGGAAGCTGGATGACAGGGCGAAGGAGGGAATTCTCGTTGGCTACGCGGATCAGGCGAAGGCATATCGAATTTGGCTACCCGATGCTCGGAAAATTGAGGTCACCAGGGACGTACGATTTATCGAGAAGAGTCCAGAAACTCGCGACAACGACGAGACTCAGTCAGACTGGTTCGAAGTAGATGTCATGAGGAATTCTTCACAGGTGATTCTTCCGGAGCAAGTTAACGTACAAGATTCTGGGTCGGTGTCAGGCGACGAGGATGACCAGGAGTGGTTATCAATGAACGAAGACGACGATGCAGCTGTACCTTCGGAGGCGGATAGCGACAACGAACCATTCCTAGGTTTTGCACCGACGAGGGACGTGCACGGTCATCAAGGTGACGAAGTTCGGGATGCAAACACGGGAACAAAACGAGGCCGCGGGCGACCGAGAATCATCCGAACCGGCCAACCAGGACGACCACGTAAGGTTTACGCCGGGCAAGAAGCTGTGGTTGCTGAAATCCCGACATCAAAGGCTATATCCGGACCCGATGCCATAGAGTGGAAGGACGCCATGACTTCTGAAGTGAAATCACTCATGAGAGAGGGGACTTGGACGGTGGTGAGCAGACCTAAGAATCAGCGCGTAATTGGGAGCAGATTTGTTCTGCGAAACAAGTGCAGTGCTGATGGGACCATCGACAAACGCAAGGCTCGAGTGGTAGCGAGAGGTTTTGGGATGAGACCGGACATCGACTTCCACGAGACTTTCGCCCCAGTGGCGAGACTGGCATCCATACGTACGGCTGTAGCAGTGGCTTTTGCAAAAGGAATGAAAATTCGGCAGCTTGACATATCGACTGCTAATTTAAACGGGATCATTAAGGAGCAGGTATTCATGGAGGCACAAAAACATTTTGAGGAGATTCTTGAGCATATTCTCGAGACCGAAGAAGAGGATAAATCCATCACGGAACAAGCCAAAAAGATGTTGGAAGCAATGCAGAAAGACAACATGGTTTTTCTCCTGGAGAAAGGACTCTACGGTTTGCCGCAAGCAGGAAGAGCTTGGAACGAGCGATTGGATGCTGAACTTCGAGGACTCGGAGCTGTTCCATCCGAAGCTGACTCGTGTGTGTACTCTGCCCAGACGGCGACCGGTCCCTGCTTCATCCTCGTGTATGTAGACGATATACTAATTGCATCAACTAACGACGAGGAAATCGAGAGAATCAAGAATCATCTTTGTAAAAAGTTCGAGGTTAAAGATTTGGGGGACCTTAAGTACTGTCTAGGACTCGAATTTGATAGAAAGAAGGACTACATTGCGATCAACCAGAAAGGGTATATCGACGAGATACATGAAAGGTTTCAAATGAGCAGCTGTAATCCCGTGTCCACACCTCTAGAATTGGGTTTAAAATTGGCTAAAGAAAAAGGCGAAGGGGGTGCCCGGAAAATATCCCATATCGTGAACTTCTTGGCAGTCTCATGTATCTGTCTGTGGGAACTAGGCCGGATATAACACACGCATTGAGTTATTTAAGTCAATACAATAACTCTTACGGGGAAGTTCACTGGAAGGCGGCCAAAAGAGTGTTGAGATACCTTAGAGGGACGAGAGACCTGAACTTGGTGTACACTCGAAACGACGAGCTTTATACGATGTTCACCGATGCAGTTTGGGGGAGCTGTCCACTCGACAGAAAGTCTTACACCGGATATGCTTTTCTAATCGGAGGTGCAGCAGTCAGCTGGGAATCAAGGAAGCAGCCTTCGGTGGCATTGTCATCGACAGAGGCCGAATATATGGCCTTATCCGATGCCACAAAAGAAGCCATCCATATGAAGAAGTTGCTGGGAAGCCTGGGAGTAAACTTGAAGAGTGTCGTAGTGAAGAATGACAATATCGGCGCGCAAAAACTGTCCGCGAATCCTGTGTTTCACGCTCGTTCGATGCACGTTGATATTCGACACCATTTTGTTCGGGACGCCGTGAAGAAGAAGCAGATTATGATTGAACATGTCTCCACGGAAGATATGACGGCGGACGTATTGACAAAAGGGTTAGCCAGAGCCAGAAATGAGAAGTGCGTTGAAGGACTTTAGTTTTGTTTTCGCGTTACAAGTTAATTGTGGTTCGAGGGGAAGTATTGGTGTAATTCAAATCTTGGTGCGTCCCACAATTACGTTAGTTATCGATAGATGGCGCGCACGCGAGCGTTGCTATTGAGAGCGCGATGCTCAGTTTTTTCTGTGTTCCACCACAACGTTCTCTGTAACCGAGTGAATTGGACCAGCATTGTTTTCATCTTTTCTGTGACAATATATGTATTCTTAAAATAGTGTATATTGTGTTTCGTCAAGTTATTCGACCCTATTTCCATTAAATCCAACAATTAGAAAATCTTTTCACTCCTAAGAAAGCGCCATAAATTTGCCAATACGAAAATGGGAGGAATGGGGCCAGTGCAACCCTACTCTTTGCAATATTATTTAACTTTATTACCGAACGGAGAGGTTCATCCGTGCAATTTAATCGCATATAATATCAAGTAATTAGTTTAACTTCGCATACAATTGCAGATTCTGCACGTCTCTCAACAATGAGGGTAGTCTCATAAAGTAGCTCTCTTTGCTAGTAGTAGGATGGCCATGCTCACACCCGTGAAATCAGCGCCGTTTTGATTTCCAGAGGGCGTTGCTGAAGTTCACTGAATTGATTGTGAAGTTGCATTTTTAAAAAACATGTTAAGCATTTAAAAATATGGGGGTTGTTTGTTGATATTTTCTTTGTATGAGGTCCAGAACTCCTCAAAACAAAATATCAGCCTCATATTTAGTGAAAAAAATTGCTTCACCCTTAGCCCTAGCAGAAATAAATATGGTCAGGGGGATAAAATATAGATTTCGTAGAAATGAGAGACAAACAGTATGTTTTTGGTTTTGTATGAAAGTTTCGGAGTTGCATCCTTGTGAAAAATACAAAAAATTGTTTAGTGGGAGCTTAGAAAAAGACTGGACAAGAACGTTTATTGCTTTGACAATGTTCAAAATAACTTCAAATTATGTATGTTAGGCAAATTTTAATAAATATCTGTCAAAGTTTGACGCAGTTTTATTGACAGAATTTGGAAAATTAATTGATCAAAATATTGCTTCTCAGCAATAACACAAACCCTCAGAAACTAATTTTCCGAGTGGTTATTGTGAAGTGAAGATGGTTATGGAAACTTTTGTGAGAGTAACAACTTTCTATTTTTTGAAGTTCACCAACAGATAATTACTTCAGCAAGGAAAAAGCAAGACAAAATATTTACATTCCACCATTTGGGATGTTAATATTTTATTAGTAAGAAAAAAATAAAATGTAGTTTTGAAAATAATCTGTAGTACTGTGTAATAAAATATAAACAATCAGAATTTCTCTAGATTTTATTTGCCCGTCTAGGTACAAATTTTCTTCTCTTAATAAACCCTTCTGCATGCATTCATTATTTAATTTTTAATTTGTGTACTTGAGCTCGGACCAGAACGTGATCTGAACCGCAAATAACCTCTTTGTACCCTTACACCATAGACTGACATGGGCGCACCTATTGGAATCAAACATTTATTTTAGATCTCTTTTTTTTCGAACTATGAGTATTTATGGATATCATAATGAAAAATAATAATAATAATAATAATAATAATAATAATAATAATAATAATAATAATAATAATAATAATAATAATAATAATAATAATAATAATAATGCCTTTATTGATATGGCGAGGCTCGGGCCATTAGGCCCGCTCTTCCGCCTAACCTCATGTCAGATGTATACAAAGATCAAACATATATTATATACAAATATAAACAATATATTTATGTTGCAAGTAGTTAGTAGAAAACAAGTATAATTTAAATGTAGCTTTTAAAAAGATAAATGAAATATTAAAATAGACAGAAATGTGGCAAATTTTGTTTGACAAATTATAAATTCATAGACGGAAGTTAAACAAGTTGAGTTGAATAGCATTGCTCCAAACGTTTTCGCGCTACGCGGCAGCCTGGTATTCACCCCGAGCGACTGTAATCTTTTAAATACAGAAACACACCACCTCACTCGCCGCTCGACCCTGGAGGAAAACCCGCTAGTCGGGGAAAACCCACCAGGCAGGCTGCGTCCTAATACAATAGTAACTAAGCTAAAATGAAGTGACAGGATTTTGGGGTGTTTTCCTCAGCTGCTGGCCTTGCTGCAAGGGAATCTTCTTGCTCTAATCCTCCTCTGCTCCTATGGATGAAAACACATTTCCGGCAGTATCAAACAAATCACAAAAGAATAAATTTTCAACAAGTACATTACGGTTATTTCTAAACATATTAGTCACTTTTTAACATTCCTAAAAGGTGGTAAAACTGACATTGGATTTGACAGCCGAATATCTACAGTGATGTAAGTTGTATAATGATATATTCTATTTTGTAAGAAAGTCATTCAGGTGTTTCTTAAAAGATGTTAATGAGGAGCAGTTTTTAATGTTGAAAGGCAATTTATTCCACTCTCGGGCTACCGTAATTGCGTATGATTTATTGTAGTAGTTTGTTTTACTTTTTGGAATACAGAGTAACTGAGATTTCTGAAATCTAGAGGATTTAAGATATACGAAATAATTTGTTAAATATGACGGGGAATCCACTTTTAGCATCTTAAATAAAAGACAAAGGCTGTGATACAAACGCCTATCCTTTAGTGTTAGTATTTTGTTCACTTTATAAACTCTGGAGATATGATCGTATTTTTTTATATTATAAATGAAACGAATACAGGCATTTTGAGCTCTTTGCAGAGTTTGAGCGAGTGAATCTTTTAAATTGTTGTACACAATATCACCGTAGTCGAAATGAGGACACAACAGAGTTTTTACTAACATTTCCTTCGTATTTGTAGGGAGACATTTGTCGATACATCTAAGGGATTGCAAAGATGCATAAACCTTGCGACAGACATTTCGGATCTGGTATTCCCAGCTTAGATGATCATCAAAAATTAAGCCCAAGTTTTTCACTTGTGAATAACGAGGAACTACAACATTGCCTATAAGCACATCAGGAATAGATAAACATTCAAGTTTCTTGTGCATTTGGGAAGAGCCAATTATGATGGTTTGTGATTTCGTAGGATTTAAATTGAATCCGTTTTTCATTGACCATTTTACTACAGATGAGAGCTCATTATTTAATTTATTTATTAGCATTGCTACCTGTGACGGTTTCCCGGAGATGTAAATTTGCAGATCATCCGCATACATATGATGACTACATTCTCTAAGTTCGCGTGATAAGTCATTCACATAAATTAAGAAGAACAGCGGCCCTAACACGGATCCCTGAGGTACTCCACGGTGGAGAAGTTTTGGATCGGAATGGAGATCGTCAACTACTACAATTTGTTGCCTATTGTGGAGATAGTTTGCAATCCAAGAGATAGTGGAATCAGAGAAATTTAGATTTTTGCATTTAGCAATTAGTATATCGTAATCTACAGAATCGAAAGCTTTACTAAAATCTAAAAGTGTTAATACAGTTACGAGGCCATCATCTAGCGCTTTCCTTATATCTTCAGTTACTTTTAGTAAAGCTGTTTGGGTGCTTCTGCCTTCTCTAAAGCCGGATTGAAAGTTATTGAGATCTGAATCAGTTAAGTGTTTTACAATCTGTTTTCGAACAATTTTTTCAAGAACTTTTGACACTGTCGGTAATATACTAATTGGACGATAACTGAAAGACACCGAAGTCAGTTCAGATTTTGGCAAGGGTCGAACATGTGCAAGTTTCCACGCTTGAGGAAAGGTTCCCGTTGTAAGTGAGAAATTAATTAAATGCGTCAGTACCGGAAGGGCAAATGGTAAGACAAGTTTCAATTGTTTCGCTGTAATTCGATCGGAGCCATTAGCATTTGATTTTAGTGAGCGCACAATCATATTAACTTCGTGATAATCTACGTTATGGAAATAAAATTTATCCCTGACCGCAGGTGAATTGGCTGCAAGAGTCTGTAATGTGTTACGTTTGACACAGGGTGGTATTGGTTTTGAAACATTTACAAAGTAGTCATTAATGTCATTCAAGGACATGTCGACAGGAATTTCAGAAGAATTTGCTTTCGTAATCCCGAGGTCTCTCAGAGAGTTCCAAACATCTTTAGTGTTCGTTTTCAATTTAAAGATGTCATAATAATATCGAATTTTCGCGTTTCTAATTTTCTGTTTTACGGAATTTCGTAACTTCTTGTACGCTATTTCATTATCAATGGTTTTATTAGCCTTGAAGCGACGGTAAGCTGAGTCGCGTTCCTGCATGAACTGCTTTAATTCACTTGTAAGCCATGGGGCCGCGGGACGTGTCACTCGTCGCGTTTTCCATGGTGCATGTTTATCGAAAAGGTCTGATATAATTTCGTTGAAGGCTTCTACTTTACTATTAAGGGATGTTTGATTATAAACCTCATGCCAGGGAGCTTTGGTGCTGTCGTCGCACATAGCCTCAGAATTGATATTTTTGTAGTCACGGTAGCGGATAATTTTATGTTTATATTTAGGACATTTTATAGAGTACACCATAAATAGCAAATCATGCTTTGATACTCCCGGAACAGATATCTGACCGTACGTTAATACTTTCGAATTATCTGACACGATCGCGTGATCTATCCATGTTTCAGTTCCTAATGATAGGTGAGTAGGGCCAAACTCTAATATCTGTAAATTGTATGAGTTGATAGTATCAATAAACTTTTCGGCCGAGTTTGTGAGCGGTACCTTCAGATCGCAATTGAAATCACCCATGATTATGATATCCTGATATTTATTTACAAACTGAGAAAGGGGAACCTCTAATTCAGATAAAACGCCCGTTTTCGGGGGCCAGTAAACGACGGCTATAAGTATACGTTTCATTTCAATTTGAATTTCCGCAAACATATATTCCATGCCAGGCAAAGTGGATGGGGAGTGAGCGACTACTTTAACCTTAATGTCATCACGAACAAACAATGCAACCCCTCCACCCATCTTTTCTTTTAAGTTGTTTTTAATCACCGACCTATCATTCCTAAAGAGTTTATAATTAGATACCGATACGAGTCCTGATTTTATTGTAGATTTTAGCCATGTTTCGCTAATTAATAACAGGTCTGGTTTCGTTTCCGTTATAATATTTGAAATTTCAGAGTAATGCTGCTTAAGTGATTGTGCATTTACGTGGAAAACAGACAAACCACGAGGAAACCGAGATAAAGAGCTTTGTAAATCTTGAAGGGTTGCAGGGCTACTTCGAGCGGGTCTGGGGCTTTCCAAGGGGTCGGGGGGAGCACTAAGCACAGGTATAGAATTCCTGAGACCCGTGTACTGAGAGAAAGTCTGTGTCGTACTTTGTTGCCACATTTAGATATCCGCAGTGGAAAATTTCAAATGGAATTGTGCAGAAAGGAATCGGAAGTAAATAAATTAGCTTATGATCACACTTGGAACACTAACTACTTTGAAATAGTCTAATTGATCTAAGTTTCTTACAACTAATTTATATTCTAGCGGGATAATAATTGACTATAATTAAACAAATAGGGACAGTAACAAATAGGATAACGAGATAACATAAACAAATAGGATAACGAGAAATGCATTTAAAAACCGAAAACGCAGTACCGAGCATATGCATATTTTTAGAAATTGTTCGAAAGAATTAGAGCGAGAAAAGAAAATTGCTCAGGAGACGTATTTAAAAAACATTCTAGACGAAAAGGGAAATAACTGGTCAGGATTTTACAAATATGTCCGTAGAAGAAAGGGAAACAAAGAGTATATCCCAGTTGTTCGTGAACATCAAAACACACTCATCACAGGCGACCGGGCAAAAGCTAACGCATTTAATAGGTATTTCAGTTCGGTTTTCAAAAGCAATACGAACCATCCACTTATTCAAAGGTATTCGGTTACAAATCAATTTAATATTGAAGTAAACGTTCTACGTAATAAAGTAAAATTTATGAAAAATGGTAAGTCAAGGGGTCCAGACGACATTTCTACGGACATAATTAAACTAGGAGGAGAGGCAATATTACCGTACTTAATTAGAATATTTCACGTGTCTATGAACAATTCAAAAGTACCTGAAGATTGGAAATTAGCTTTTGTAGTACCAATCTTTAAAAGTGGGGACAAAACTATACTAAGTAATTATAGGCCGGTAAGTCTCACGTCAGTGGTCTGCAAACTTATGGAGCATCTAGTTGCGAGTTACATTAAGCAAGAGTGGGAAGTCAAAAAATGGCTCTATCATGGCCAACACGGATTTAGGACTAATTATTCATGCGAAAGTCAGGTAGTAACGCTATTTCAGGACCTAGCAGATGAAATTGACGCGGGCGGGAGAGTAGACGCAGTAGTTATAGATTTTGCCAAAGCGTTCGATGTTGTTCCACACGACCGACTTGTTCAGAAATTAATAAATTCAGGCATCGATCCCAGGGTGGTGGCGTGGATTAGCGAGTTTCTGCGTGACAGGAAACAGAAAGTCCGAATTGGGCAAGAGTTATCTTCCTGCGCAAGCGTTTCGTCAGGAATACCGCAAGGGAGTGTCATTGGACCTCTTCTATTTCTAGCGTTCATTAATGATTTGCCAGCGCAATTAATTTCAAATGTTCGGCTATTTGCAGACGATTGCATAATATATCGCATTATAAATTCGAAAGACGATGAAAATATGCTGCAACGGGATCTTGATGCATTATCTTACTGGGCGGAAAATAATGGTATGACCATAAATAGTTCTAAAAGCAAATCTATCACTTTTGGCAGAGGTCACAATTACAGCGTAACAAATTACCGTTTAAGTAACGACATTATTCCGAGAGTTTCTTCGTGTAAGTACCTAGGTATCCATTTCGATAGTAAATTAAGCTGGAAAAATCACGTAGATTTTGTTGTAGGGAAAGCGTGGAGATCTCTTCATTTTGTAATGCGTATCTTAAAAAAGAGTACAGTAAACGCGAAGGAAATTGCTTACTTGTCGCTTGTTCGTCCGATAATGGAATATGGAGCAAATTGTTGGGATCCGCACAAAATTATGCAGTGTAAGAATTTGGAAAGGATTCAGCGTAGAGCAGCTAAATTTACTTTCAGGGACAAGAAAAGGATAGGGTGGGATTCACTCGAAAACAGGCGAACATTGGCAAGGCTTTGCGCCTTGTATAAAGCTTATAGCGGTCATCCAGCTTGGAAAGAAATTAAACGGCGGCTAAATTTTCCTACGTACATCGGTAGAGGTGATCACAGGCACAAAATAAATTTAAGACCGCAGAGAACGGATGTCGGGAAATTTTCTTTTACAAATAGAACGATAAGAGATTGGAATAGATTGCCTGCAAAAACCTTTGAACCCTTTCCTCGAAGCGTTCAACAATTTAGGAAAGTAATTTAGGGCATTTCTAAGTTTGAGGTAGTTAACTAGGAATATTAAGTTATACAGTGAAGTGAAGTGAAGTGAAGTGAAGTGAAGTGTTGTGCAGTGTAGAGCAGAGAAATAATGAAGGTGTTTTTTTAGTGTAATAGTGAAGTGAAATGAAGTGAAGTGTAGGCAAGTGCAGTGCGGTCTTCATTGTTTAAGCACTCAGTGCTGTTTTAGATTGACGTTTCTTTTATCTTTTAGGTAATTTAATGTTTGTTTTTAAGATTCACCAGTTTTTATATTATTATTATTATTATTATTATTATTATTATTATTATTATTATTATTATTATTATTATTATTATTAATATTATTACTATTATTATTACGGTTATTATTATTACTATTATTATTACTGTTATTATTATTATTATTATTATTATTATTACTGTTATTATTATTACTATTATTATTATTATTATTATTATTATTTTAGCATTATTATCAACATTATTATGTTATTTGCATGAAAATTAATATCTTACTTATGTAATTAACTGCCACCGGGTCACACCCAATTGCAGTTTAAATAAATTTATCTTTATCTTTAGTATTAATACAAAATAATGGAATTAAAATGTAGCAATATGAAAATAATTCTAATGTTAGTAATAATAAATTAGAGGAGGAAGCGTTAATAGTAATAATTATAATAATATTAATAGTAATAAAATAGTAATAATAGTAATAGTAATAATAATAATAATAGTAATAATAATAGTAATAGTAATAATAATAGTAATAATAATATTAATAGTAATAATAATATTAATAGTAATAATAGTAGTAATAATAATTTAATATCACTAAAACAAATAAAGAAAAAAATAAAAATATTTTTGTTTTAAAAAGAAAGCTGGTACATAGACTTTTGCTCCTAATTTTCTATGCTATCCAGTTCTGCTGCAGTTCTGACACGGACTTTGGAATTTCTCACCTTCACGATGATGACACCATCTGTTGTCCAAACGTTCTGTTGGCCGAAACGTTCCACAGCCTTTTTTAGGACTTCCAGCCGCATCCTCGTCAGGTCCTCACGAATGGTGAAAAAAGAATCCATTCAGAATTTTCATAGAGAATTGCTTACACACTTCTTTCAACCATTCACTATTTTCATTAAGAACTTTTCCCCCATATCTACCCACAGATTTTCCATTGATTATTCAATAATTAAAGAGACAAATTGATGTAGAGACAAAAGTGTGTATTTTTACAAAACGATACTTTTACTACTTCTCAACATAATCCCCACCAATATTAATACACTTGTCCCAACGATGAACTAGCTTTTTATACCAGTTGCAAAGAAGTCTTTGTCTTGTTGTTTGAGCCACTTTCCCACAAATTCCTTGACCTCCTCGTTGTTGCTGAACTTTTTCCCTCTCAATGTCTCTTTGAGTGGACCAAACAAATGAAAATCCGAGGGAGCCAAATCTGGACTGTACGGAGGATGAGGTAGTATCTCCCAACCCAATTTTTCGAATGGTTTCTTGGGTCAGCTGGGCGGTATGAGGGCGAGCATTGTCGTGTAGCAATTTCACGCCTTTTCTTTGAGATCCACGACGTTTTTCTCTCATTGCTGGCTTTACTTTGTTCATCAGCATATCTGAGTAGTAGGTACTGTTTATTGTACGCTGATCTTCCAAATAATCACAAAAGATGACACCTTGGGCATCCCAAAAGACGGTCAACATGACTTTTCCCGCTGATGCTTGCGTTCTGAATTTCTTTCGGACAGGTGAGCTAGTGTGCTTCCATTCCATGCTTTGTCTTTTCGACTCTGGTTCATAATAGTGAACCCAAGTTTCATCATACGTTAAAATCTTGTTTAGGAAAGGGTCACCTTCCCTTTCATAGCGTTCTTTCAACTCTGTACACACTTTGAGTCTTGTTTCCTTGTGTTGTTGTGTTAACTCTTTCGGGACCCACCTTGCACTTGTTTTTCTGTACTTCAGCTTGTTGCTGATAATGTTATGTACTGTGCCAACAATAACTACAACTCTTTTTGCTATTATTTCAACTGTAACACGGCGGTCTTCACGAATAATGTTGTCAATGCAAGTTTCAAGTGAAGGAGTTGACACTTCAACTGGCCGGCCAGGACGTTCCTCGTCAGTCACTGAAGTTCGACCGTTTTTGAACTGTTCTACCCACTTATAAAAATTTCCGCGGTTCATACAAGTTGCACCATACTGTGAAATCATTCAAGAAAAGATTTTAGCCGGTTTTTCACTATCAGAAAGCAAAAAACGGATCACTGAACGTTGTTCAACTAATGTGGACACTTCAAGCGGACACGCCATTGTTGCAAGCAACTTTGAGGTTATAAACAAACCAATTTTTATCCGTCAGCTGTTTTCAGCTCATCCCAGTGATGCCAACCTTGTCATAAAAGTACAAAACTGATCCTATAAACTGTTTCATTTCTATGTCAATTTGTCTCTTTAATTATTGAATGTCCCTCGTATATATATATTAACGTGACGTCATGGGATTAGACAACCCCATAACGCCACCATCAGCTACGAAAAGAAGCCCACGAACAGAGAGGAGTAGGGTACGCGGCGGAGCGATGGCTTGTAAACGCGCCATCTACCCACAGCTTTTCGAACTCTGACGCCCGAACTAGCGTATAATGTTTTTTCGGGAGGTCACAAAAAGAGGAGAATATTCATCCCTCCAAAAATTTCCCCAGGCGCGAGTACCATAAGTATCGCGGCGCGCCTCGGAGGAGCCCTCTAAGATTGCAGCAGCGACGGCGACTAGACTGAGCTCTCTTTGATTGCAGCAGCGACGGTGACTAGCCTGAGTTCTGAAGGCGATTGTAACTTGATAGCATAGGAGTTTATTTTAACTTGGCAGTTAAAAGTTAGCTTGAAAAGCGTATCTTCGAAAGTGATGTAATTAAGTGGAGTGCACGAACATTCTTCGCATTAACATTCACAATATTTGAGAGAGCAAGTGAAGTGACTGTTTGACTTCGAAATAATTTCAAATTTGTAAAATTCGCGCAGAAAGACATTAACTAAATCCAGCATCTCATATTGCACGCTGAGACCACACACGCACAAAGTGTGGTGGGTAGGCCGAGCATTTAAAGCATAACTTCAGCAACATTAACGGGAGAAGGGTGTGGAAATTGGAGGCTTGGCGGATTCCAGAGTTCGAGGGAAGTAAACTGGTAACGTCGTGGGACAGCAAGCGAAGACGAGAGGCAACGCGGGGCTGCGAGCGGCAGAAAATCCCCAAGGTTACCTACAGGCGAGCGATGCGGAGCTGTTGAGGTACAAGAACTGGCAACTTTTATGCGGCGATCAGTTGGGGAGAGAGAATAGCAGTAAATACACGACAATTCGTGTTAAAAATGGGT
>BLKR01013102.1:0-13693 GCA_011170035.1 Teleogryllus occipitalis | reverse complement strand
CCCCCGCCACGGCCACACTGTGCCTCTGCGTCCCCGCCGCAGCCCCCGCCCCACCCCGCGACGCCCCGTCTCATCCACGCCCCCACCCTCGTCCCGCCCCTTCTCACCATCCCCTTGCCTCCCCGACCTGCCCCCGTCTACCCACGGCCGCATCCTGCCCCACCTTAACCCCGTAGAGCCTCCACCCCGCAAATCCTCGCCCCTTCCCCGCCTCACCATGCCCCCATGACTTCTCCGCCCCGAGCCCGCACCCTCACCCATCCCCGCCTTATACCCGCGTCGCCCCCACCCCAGTAAGCCACACCCCGCCCTTGCCCATCCACGCCCGCGTTCCGCCCCCACTTCGTTCCCCGACGCCCATCCCCACTGAGCCTCGCTCCGCCCCCGCCTCACCATGCCCCTGCATCTCTGCCCCATCCCCGCGACGCCCCGCCCCGCCCCGCCCCGCCCCGCCCCGCCCCGCCCACACTCTCGCCCACGCTTTCGTCAACGCCCTACGTCTTGAGAGACAAATGACCCCGAGGTCAAATTCTACGTTGAGAGCTGAAGCGCATCTCCTTCAATATCCGGCTGCCACGACTAAATCGCGTGTCACAGGGTAGAGAATTTAAAACTTGCTTTTAGATCCATTCATTTCGTTAAGAACATTACGTGTCTCTCTACCAATCGCATTAAATTCACAGGAATTCCGTTTTATAAAGATTTTTTTTCCTGCAGGCAATGAAAAACCGTTCGGTTTCCACGTTGAAGAGATGCCGTTTTATGTTGGGTTAAATGGCACTTAATTTCACGGGCCGCAGAAATTTTTTGGTTAAGGCAGGTTTCTGGCTTCTACAGATTCCGGTTTAGACATATTCTACTGTACATCACTATCAACTGTACAGCACATTTCACTCGCGTTCTATTTACCCATTTGCTTTCGCTGTTCGCCAAAAATATATTCGTCACCCGCACACAGCTCCGCCCCACTTCGTCTTCATGACGATGTGCCTCGCTCCCGTAACGCTCCTGATCTGTCCCCGCGACAGCGACTGGGCGAGAAAAATATATGCGACTATACGAAATAAAGATTTTATTGCTTACATGCGTCTTTAACCTCTGTTAACATGCAACCCTGCAGGTTTGTTAAGTACACTTGCACCTACCTGTACGTTAAGAAATTTGACATCCATAGCAACGGGTTTTAACATTCTTAGCAACGTAAACAACCATCGATTCGTCGTAAGTCAAATGATTGTTAAGGAAAAAACATGGCGATGTACAAAGCTAATTGGATTCAAACAATTGAGAAGTAGTTCACATTGATTTGGAAATAATTATTTTTAATTGTAATATTATTAATAGTACAATTAGAAAAACGTATATTAGGTAAATTAATCTCATTTTCCTGGCATTCCACCAAATGAAACTGCTCCGGTAATCATATTTACTGACGATGTGAAGGTGTCGCTCACCCCGCCTGGAAGTCAGTGCACCAATTTACTGAACGAACGTTTTTTCTTTAAGTATGTTTAGGTTCAAGAGAATTATTTTCATCCATATTTCTCCAATCACGATATACCAATATTGTTTATATACTAGATACATCGCAAGCAAAACCCCACAATATCGTACTAACGTGCCGCAGCAAACAGAATTCATATTTTACTGTCGCAGTAATGTATATTTTCGCATAATTCGTGAGATTTTATGGTGACCAATAAAATGCTGAACATACCACGAAATGGCCCCCTTCTAGTCGAATGTCGAAACAGCTCCCCACTCAAACGAGCCAAGGACTGCGATCTTCCCTTTCCTTTCATCTCTCTGCTAATCAGGACTGGGACGTTGGCAGTGTACTTCCCCTTCGTAACTTGCATTCACCAGCGGGTAAAAGACAAATATCTAATAGGAATGCATGAGACTGATAATTATGACGATAGTGATGGCGTTTGGCGAAGATGATAATGGTGTGGGGCCCAAGGCGTCAAATTTGAAGCGGTTACAAAGTGTGTTGAAAGAACTCAAATTAATTTGATTTATTTGAGTTCATTTATTTTCGTCAAAACACTTTAGGAACTGTGACGTATATGGGAGGGGGAAATATAATTTGCGAACGTTTTCTTGAGCTCCAGAATCTTTTCCCCATCCTTTTACTAAACATAGTTGTACTACTATAGTACATTGTATACGTACATAGAATAATGCAGAAAAGTACCAACGAAGCGTGATTAGCAACATTTGAAAACTAAAAATGTTTGCTTTTAAAAAAGTATTTGCATTTATTTATTTATTTTACGTCAAAAACAGTTGAATTTGCGTATGACGTGCTATGGGGAGAAGTGAATTCTGTGCACATTTTCAAAATTCTGTGATCCCTACACTAAGTCATATACTACATGAATTTTGAAAATTAAAAAAAAAGCACTCGTGTAATATAATCTTTTTTCAAGGATAAATAAGCAATAAATTTTGGGCCCTTATCCATGATGTATTTCGTCAAGGAATAATACTTCCTGCCGCAACAACATAGAAACCATAATTTGAATAACTATATTTCCCAATGAATTCTAGAAGACGTGCACAGATAATGAAGTTACATTTAAGTCCAGAAGCAAAACAAGGGGCCATCTCAGCATTTGCTCAATGGATCAGAGAAACTGGACGAAAAACCTGATCGAGATGGGGGTCATTGACCCTGAGGCTGCAGTACAATAGTTATTACAGGTTGTTTATACACATTTATACAGTCCAAATGGTAAATAATGCATTGTATCATTGTTAAAATTAATGTTACTTTTCTTGTGATGCTCAGTATAGCATCGATAAACGATTCTCAGATTTCATTTTATAGTATTGTTAACAAAATAACAATGGGTGTACGGGCTTTTCTCCTACCACGAAATGCGAATGAAGAGCACAAGAAAACGTGCGCATAGTGACGATACCTATATGTCCATTGATTATATACCCAGAAGCAAACCAGGGGGTAATCTCATCAGTAGCTTATAGGTAAGGGAAACTGGATGAGAAACCTGACTGAGATGGGACCACTGACCCAGAAGCTAAAGAACATTACTTTTACTGGGATGTTTAATATTTTTCAAATTATATACTAAAAATTTAACTAATAAATTGTTAGTGTTAAAATAAAAATTTTCTTTTTGATGATCAGTAGAATTTTGAATTTTACAGAAACAGTTATGCAGCAGAAAAATAGTTTACATTTACATTTCCGTATCCATTTTCGTTGTTCAATGTCATCTGACAATACATGTTGTAAATAAACTACATGTATTACGTGTGTATTTCTTTTTAGAAGTCTAGTTCAAATCACCTTAACAATTCAATAAAATTAACGTGCCGCTACTCTTGAAAATTGGTTACACAACTTATATTGTAATAACTTTCATGTCTTCATTCGTGAAGGAAGTTTCAGACATTTCATTCAGATGTTTCGGTCAGTCAGTTTCATTTGAAGTCAAGTCAGACTGTTTAACAGAGACAAGCTTGACAACGCTCGGCTGTGTCACGTCATGTGTACACAGAATATTACGCGTCTGTTGATACAAGCGGTGAAAGGTGTTAATGTCAATATATGTCTGATTAGACCTCAGGATTACTCATAGGTGGCATTGCAACAGAGAATGGGTCAGGTTAACTGGTTCCAGAACGCCGTGTAGTCGACATAAAGACCGGGAGCAGTAGCTCAGTGTATCAACTGATGTCACTGCAGCGCCTCTGACCGGGAGGTTCTAAGTTCGAGTCCCGGTGGCGGCAGGATTTTCGACACTAGCCTTTCAGTTAGGTCGAATTCAGTCTGTAGGAGAATTCTAGCGGCCGGCTGCTCTGATCGGTAGTTTTCCGTGGTTTCTCCGATCAACACCAGGCGAATGCCGGAGCAGTACCCTAACAAACGGGCCACGGACCGCGTGCGATCTGTCCATCTTCCTTGTCCTATCCCCTCTCCTTACATACACACTTACACTAACATGCACTACACTACCACATATCCCGGGAGACCGGCCGGGAGCTTAGAGCTTGTCCCGGCTGGGGCGGTGCCCCGCTGGTGGGAGAGTCCTGGTTCAGGGAAACCTCACTAGCCGACGGTAGGTCGGCCCCGGATCTCGCCATCCAGCGGGGGAAGATCACCGCCATCTCCCGAGAAAAATCATGCATTACACTTTCGGGACTAATGACCAAAGCAGTTGACGCGCCTGGAAACACGAAAAAATCAATCAATCAAAATCAATCGACATAAAGGCTTGCAATGGCGTTGCAACTCATTGTCTTAATTATTTGATTCTGAAAGAAAACGTCATTGAAAGAAATAGAAGCTGAATTAATCAGTTCGATAGAAATTTTCTGTTCTGTTGTCTCATTGTCTAAATCTGAGGTAGGCATAGTTGCGCATAATTGATAGCATTTATTCAACATTTGCGACAGATGATTAGTTTTACTTGAAAGAATGTTTTCTCAGAATGTATCTCTAATGACATGTTTGAATCACATTTATATTACAAATACTAAGCCATTTTTTCATATTCTTGGCTCCACGCGACAGACATAGTAATTATGTTTGGGAGGGAAGTTATTTTTGAAAAATAAATCGTCTTTGTGTTGAAAATGTGTTCAGTAAGAAAGGAAAGAAACGTCAGAAGTCAGCTTTCACGGTAAGGTAAATGTAGAAAGAACTCACTATTGAAGGTGACGAGGCACGTACGAGACGGTAAATTCTACACGACTACAACGCAACCTAGAGTTCTCTTTATTCCTTTCACCCTCTACATTCGCTGTCGTACATCTAAAAGGCAGCACAACGTGGGCTCACAGAATTTTCATAAGACTTCCAATTTTCACCGAAATCCAGTCTCAGAGAAACATATGATTAAAGGACACTGAACTCTACGTTAAAGGGGAATTACATGTTTTTTGTAGAGAAATGTAAGCGGTTGTGATGTAGAAAAGTTGCATACTGTTTCCCCTTGGAGATGTATTATAAGGAAGAAATAATAGGAAACGAGCAGATCTTATTGTTAAAAATAAACGATCAATTTCTATCGTTCCCAAAAATGTTGCACGTGGGAGAAGCTAGCATTGAGCGAATTGTTTATTAATAGTTGGGATGTGACATACCTATTCCGTAGATGTACGGATACTCGATAATACGGATACTGAAAGTACGATGTACGGATACTGAAGAAAAAACGAACCTGGAGACTAAAGGGCCTCTTGATAATAGATATAATCGCCTCTCTTTTTTAGTTATTTAGCAAAATATAAACTTTACTTTTACTTTATGACAATATGAGACATGACTTAGTGAAGAATCAAAAATATATTACAGGGTTATGCTATAAAATCATAAGATTCCATACGTTATCACGATACGTCAATAATGAAATCAGGTGCGATACGAAACTATTAGAAACAGCGGTGAAAAAAATCTTTAGCACTTGAATTGCCAGAAATATCAGTGCTGTAATTTATTTTTAAATATCTTTAAAAAATAGATTTTAAGTTCCGTGAGTCCTAGACATATATCGTCCCGTGATTGAAACTTACATCAGAATTGAGACCCTAAACTTGTATTTATTCAGAGTTGCCTCTGACGTAAATCAGCTGTCATGGTGTCATCCAATCGAAAGATTGAACGCATCATCACTGAAGTGACGTGTAAGCTCCCGGTTGGATTGCACCGTAAAAGCTGAAGTTCTGTCAGAGGCAGCTCTGAATAAATCGTAGTATACTTGTAGGCCAGGGTTTCCTCACGTGAGCACTCCGACACGACTATGGTGTCAATATCTTCCATCCATCAAACCAGAATTACAAATAAATACCCCTACCATTCATTTCTCATCAAATTCGCCGAATTGGAACCTGATTAGAGGACCCAGTAGGGATTCCTCTCCCATTATAATAGTTGTAAGTTAATTGTAAGTTAATTATAAGTTAATTTTAAGTTAGTTAATAAGAAATCAATACATATGTAAAGTTGTTAACAACGAATCTATGTACATACCATCAAAACCAATAAAAAAAGAAAAAAAATGGTGTCAATAAATATTTTGAAGGGGTCAATGATAATTAAGGGGTCCTTCGCTGCAAAACGCACCGGCGACTGCTACCTATGATTACCATTCTTTAAAAAATAATAAAAAGAGATTGTTTCTTGATATAAAGGTATCAATCACGTAATAATAAGTTATAAATTGGCTCATCTTTTGGAATTTCACATCCTGCACATAAGTCGAGCATTAGTACAATTATCTTCATGCATACATGGAACTTTTGCATTTAGAACTTGTGATATGGTTTCTAAAAACTTGTTTATATTTGTAAAATTAATAATAGTACAAAAATGAAACATCTCATGAACTATATTTGAAAATTTTCTTTTATATTATTTTCTAGTTGGTCTCTTTATGTCAGTGATATGCAATTATTTGTTACAGATTTATGTCGTACACTGTACATTATAGAGAAAAATGTAAGGAGAACGAAGCGTTTTTTAAAGAAATGGTAGTGGAAGAAAATGGTTGTGAATCCCTACCATATCATGAACTACATTTGAAAATTTTCTTTCATATTATTTTCTAGTTGTCCCCTTTAACGTCAGTTACATGCAATTATTTGTAATAGATTTATGTCGTACACTGTACATTATAGAGAAAAATGTAAAGAGAACGAAGAATTAAAAAAAAATGGTAATGGAAGAAAATGGTTGGGAATCCCTACCATAGACAGCTGCCCAGTTGGCTAGACCGAAGGTTTCCGCGGGCTGTGAGTGCTCAACTCCTCTCGCTGTCTTTCCTCGTGAGCTCCGAAACCTGAATTCAGGTTCCGACGAGCCACAGGGGGATCCCGCGGCGCTTTCACGGGAGATTCGATGTCTCAAGAGAGCTGAACTGGCTGACCACCGCTGCATCGGCCACAGCGGCCACACAAACACGCCACAACGAATGGCGGAATTTATCGGATTCGGTGGTATAACGGTTAGCGTATCGGACTGTTCTACTCGATCGAAGCCGTGGATTTTTAAGGGCGAAAAAATCCTTCGTACGCATTCCTTCGGAGGGGAAGTAAAGCCGGCTGTCCCATGTAGTAGATTTACTGCATGTAAAAGATGCGACCACACAAACACGCCACAACGAATGGCGCCAAGTGAACGGAATTTATCGGATTCGGTGGTATAACGGTTAGCGGTATCGGACTGCGTTATTGGTTAGCGGTATCGGTATTGACGGTATCGGACTGTTGTACCGGAGTTTGCGGGTTCAAACCCGATCGAAGCCGTGGATTTGTAAGGGCGAACAAATCCTTCGTACGCCTTCTTTCGGAGGGGAAGTAAAGCCGACTGTCCCATGTAGTAGATTTACTGCATGTAAAAGATCCTCAAGCCTAAATGAAGCCTCTGAGCAAAATTGAGTTCCGCCTGTTTCGTCGCCCAAGATGATACCTCCTTTTTCCGCTAGGTGGTGAAAGGAGCGTAGCGAAATTTGACATTTTTTATTATAAATAGTTGCCACGGTAGACGTTATCAGTGGCTGAATTCGAAAACAACAAGTGAAGCATTTGTATTAGCTTGGAATGCTGCTATAACGGACATATAAAATAATTTTATAAAATGAATAAACTTCCTCTACGTGCGTTGTTGAAAAAATAAGTAATTTCATACAATTGTCATTTCAATCTTATCAGAATATACTTATTATGTGCTTACGAAATTATGATAATTTACAAAATGATATGACTGTTGAAAACCTGATAGAATAATATAAATGTACATATCAATTTCTCGCTATTAAGATTACTATATTTCAACATTCATGTATCAAATGTAGTCACAATTGGCTTCTGTTCTACAATATTTATCGTCAATAAATTGTACTCGCGCACGTACAAATCATATTAGACAATCACTATCGCACCTTTTTCTAATATTTTCTATCAATTTAATATTATAACGAATGTTCAATTCTTAAATAAAGGACGACAATACTCATCAGCCTTGAAATTTTTGAAGACTCCTATCGCAGCACTTTTAGAAACTATGTTCTCCATGTTTACTAAAATAGTGACACCCGTATTCTAAGAGATTCGTACCCATTATCACTATATTTGAATCAATATGTCTCTGCTTCCAGTCAATCATGTATGCGTTAACATGTACAAGAGATGCATACTTACATGCTTGCCTTTATTGGGTATTACGGAGTTGAGAAATAAGATAAACGAAAACTACATTTTCTGCCTTCCAAGCTATCTTTCTGAAACCAACATTTACATCAGGCACTTAACAACAGTCGAACAACTAACTCCGTTCGTAATAAAATAAAACGGACATCTGACACACTAAAATTTGGATCCGCGCCGTGGATACAGTTTCGGTTCTCGCGGTATGCATCGATGCTATTACGCCGCTTCCGACGATACACACAACGATTTTCTGTTGTTTTTTGCTGAGAAGCCGTTACGTAGTAAAAAACAAAATGCAATAAAATTGTTTTATGTAAATAAGTTTCGTATTGTATTCTTGAGTAATTTCTGTGTAATGTTAGGTTCACAAATATTGGAAAACCTACATTCCTAGTTTATTCAATACTATTTTACGTGTTGGAAACATTTTGGGGTTAAATTGAGCCGATCGTTTAAAGCCGTTTTGAAGAACATACATTCTTAGTTTCTTTAAAACAAGTCGCCAGCCGAAAACTTTGCAAACAAGAAGAAAAATATATACCGAACGTTTCAGGGGCTTGTCAAACGATGTGTGATGAAAATGTTTCTAAACGTCGATGCTCAAAATTAAGTAATCGATGTTAATAAAACATCGCTCTAAAACCATCGATGTTTTTAAACCCAGATGCTTTTAAATCCGCATTAGTAACCATTAATGTTCACACGAGGAAGTATGATTAAATTTGGCGGTAATCACGTTTATTAATTTTTAATTGAGTTTTAAGAATACGCGATTAAAAATGATCAGAACGTTTAACAAACTTTCATTGTGTGATTGGACAATAATTCCAAAATTATACAGGCTTCATTTATAGAAGAAAACTATTTTAATTGTTCTCCATTCTTGGCCACTGATCTAAAGAATGTTCAACTCACGAATATATTATTATTATTATTATTATTATTATTATTATTATTATTATTATTATTATTATTATTATTATTATTATTATTATTATTACTATTATTATTACTATTACTATTATCATTATTGTAAATGTTTATTGTGATGGTACTTTTTCATTAACAAAATATCTACTTCGTAAAAGATCGAACACGAAACATGAGCATTCAAAATGATCAGCTTAAAAAAATCGAGGTTAAATCCATCGACGATGTTATAAAAATATCGCCATCGCATTCCTAGAGCATACCCCCGGCAACGCAGGCTGAGGGCGGGCGCTGTACTCACCGGAAGTGGAGCGGCGGCGCCGGCGCTCGCTGCTGCCGCGGCGGAAGGCGACTGCGGGGCGGCGGAGGCGGCGGCGGCGGCAGCGCCGCGGCGCGGGCGGTCCGGCCGGGCCCACGTCGCTTCCGCGTGCCCCCACCCCAACTACGCCACCGCCGCCGCCGCCACTATCACCGCCGCCGCCGCCGCCGCCGCCGCCGCCGCGCCGCCGCCGCCGCCGCCGCCGCCGCCGCCGCCGCCGCCGCCGCCGCCGTTGCCGCCGCCGCCGCCGCCACAGCCGCCACAGCCGCCGCCGCTGCCGCCTGCTGCCGCCGCCGCCACTGCCGCCGCCGACGCTGCCATCGGGCAACCGCCACCGTCGCCGAAACCGCCGCCGCCACCACCACCATCACCGCCGCTACCACCACCATCACCGCCACCACCATCACCGCCACCACCATCACCGCCACCACAATCACCGCCACCACCATCATCACCATCACCATCACCGCCACCACCACCATCACCGCCACCACCATCACCGCCACCATCACCGCCACCATCACCGCCGCCGCCTCCGCCGCCACCACCACCGCCACCATGAATAATTGCCAGCACCGCCGCCACCCTCCGCTGCCACCGCTGCCACCGCCACCGCTGCCACCGCCACCGTTGCCACCGCCACCGCTGCCACCGCCACCGCTGCCACCGCTACCGCCGCCACCGCCGCCACCGCCACCGCCACCGCCACCGCCGCCGCCGCCGCCGCCGCCACCGCCACCACCGCCACCACCACCACCACCACCGCCACCGCCACCGCCACCGTCACCGCCACCGCCACCTCTACCGCCACCGCCGCCACCGCCGCCGCCATCGCCACCACCACCGCCACCACCACAGCCGCCGCCGCCACCTGCTCGGCGCAAGGCCGTCCGCGCCCTCGCGCTTTCCTCTCCCGCACAAGGCGGCGCCGCGCGGCGCACAGTGGATGGAGTGGGCCAAGCGCGCGTCGGAAGCAAACAAACACGCAGGGAATCGGAGCGCGTAAATAGTTAGACTTTTTATATAAACTTCGCAGAGAGACCGGGAGAGGTTGTTATTATTATTATTGTTGTTGTTGTTGTTTTAACTTTCATTAATCTCTCAACTATCGATAAAATGTTGTGATGGAACTCTGGTACTCGAGAATACGTTCGAAGGCAGGATGGCGGTGGCAGGATCTTCGTCACTATCTAGTCGCTAGGTCTGTGGCTGTCTGGAGGAGAATTGTAGTGGCCGGCTGCTCTGATCGGTAGTTTTCCATGGTTCCTCCGATCAACACCAGGCGAATGCCGGAGCAGTACCCTAACAAACGGGTCACAAAATAGATATTTCCATCCCCTTTCTTGTCACATCCTCTCCCCTTACTTACACACACATACACTAACATGCTCTACCACTCATGCCAGGAGACCCGTCGGGAGAATAAAGCTTGTCCCGGCTGGGGCGGTGCCTTGCTGGTGGGAGATACCTGATTTGGAAAAAAGCCGCTAGACAACGGTAGGTCGGCACCGGATATCACCATCCAGCAGAGCAAGATCACGTCACCTAATTAACAAAATCATGCACTACACTTACGGAACTAATGACCATAGTTATTGACGCACCCGTAATCAATAGTAAGCAATCATTGACAGATGTTCTGATTCTAAATGAGGAATATCTGATGTAACCTAATAATTATTTTGTTTTAATATGTGCCAGTACACAATATTTTTGATTCCGATTTCACGCTAAATTAGATCATAATGTTAAAACTACTCTGTTTTTTTAATATAATTGGTAAATTAAGATGACTACTCAAACATTTTGTCGTCATATATTAACAGCAAATGGATTTGAATCGATTTTACTTTCTGGTTACGGAGTAGAGAGAAAGTTATGTAATGCTGCGCGAAAAAACGACCATTTTTTGTCAGAAAAACTCCTTGTCCTATCGAAAGAAAGGTCCTATCGAAAACCCTGGTAACGAAAAGTAAATGCAGTAAGTAAATTTAGAAGAAAAAAAAAGTCTTCTAGCGCGTGGTGTACCCAGAATCAATTTTTGTGGGTCCTTGCCCACTGCGCATCTCCACGCGGCGCTCGTTCCACACGCCCACGCAGTGGCTCCAACGCCGTCGAACCCCCCTCCCCCTCCCCTCCCCCCTCCCCTTCCCGTTTACGCCTCGCGCTCTCCCTAGCGCCAGCGCCCATCCGAAGAGTTTTCGGTTGCTTTTGCAGCTCTCGAGACTGGCGCCCACGCATTTACCAGGAAAACAATTTTTGTCGCGGAATTTCGATGCTAAATGTGAGAATTTTAAAGTATGAGACTCTACATATTATTGTTACTTCAAAGCAGGCTTACACTTACTTTACGTCGATTCGTTTTGGTATATTCTCTTAATTTTCGTGGTATGTATTTTGTATTTTTGAAATATAAGTACTCGTATTCTATTAATAAACAAACCAAAATTACAAAACAAAATAATATTTATATTTCACTTATCTTTAATGACAACATTATTACATGATTTAGTATTCATAAACATGCGTGCAAACTAGCATTAATAGCGTGTGTACTGTAAACACTTCTTTGTGCCAAGTGTTTTCTCTTTGGACCCGTTTTAATGGGAGGGATCGTGGAGAAGTTCTCTCAAGCATGGTGCTCACTATATCTGCGGTTGATGTAGCATTAATGCGTCGCTGGTAGTCATAACTTGCACTTTCTAGAATCTTTAAAACATGTATCCACAATGCAATATACAACCTGTTTAAAAGTTTCTACTTATATCTCTATTGAAAAAAATCATTGGAGAAAGTGTTGCCGAGAATATTAGCGGCAGGGACAAAAATACTGGAATTCCAAGTTTCATAAATTTAGTTTCATTCTTCAACTCTCACTCTTCACACTTCAATTTCACATCACTTTAATTTCATTAATGAGACCTGAAACAACTGCAAATATTTTATTGTATTCTTGCTTCGGGGCACTATAAAAATCCTTTCTCTTATTAATTCTTTCGTTGTATGTCCGTACGTAAATACTTCCGGAAGAAAGATAGTGAGGTAATTTGATTTGCTATTACGTATTGTTGATTAATGCTCCTTAAAAGAGTGCCATTCAGCATATTGACCATCGGAATTCATTCATAAACTGTATAAAATAGTTTTGTCGTTGAAATATTGCTTAATGTTCTGCGAATGATGCTCCTTCAACAGTGAAAGTGGAAGTAGAATAAGCGCGAAATTTTAAAATTAATACCGCGCGGGCAAATGCAAGTCGCATCTGCCATACCGATTAAAATAGCATTTTAAACCTTTAAGGATGAAACATTTATTTATTGTTTTTATTCACAAAAATGAATGACATCTGTTCATACGCTATATATATATATATATATATATATATATATATATATATATATATATATATATATATATACACTAATAAAAGTGAATTCAACGACGAGTAACCGACATCGATACCACCAAAAGTAGTGTATGAATAGATATGAAATTTTTACAAGTTCTTCTTCAGGTTAATCGCAATGTCCTAGCAAAGTTTGGTAAAGATTAACACAACCCAAATGCATAAAATAAACAATTCAAATAATATGTTTGTAGATGCACCGCGACAATTTTTCGCCTCTCGCTTAGGGCACGTGGTTCCTAATATATTCAGCCAGAGCCCATTAGTGCTGCAGCAAAACTGGTACATAATTTATTCGCTAGACGCCAGTAGCGGTACACAAGATAAGAAAAAATTTCATGTAATGACAATATTTTGTGACATAAAATGAAAGAAAATTGAAGTATTTTATTAAAATCTGAACCAATTACGTTAAAAATAATAATCAAACACCGTGGTTTACATAAATTGTTTTTTTTCCTTATTTGCAAGGATTGAATATGAAGAAAGCCCGGGGAAACGCCGGGTATTTGGCTAGTTTTCGATATAACATAGCTCTCGTAAGGAGGTCGTGGATGGCCCATCACCGCAGAATACAAGAGCCAGCGCTGGCAAAGCGACTCGTGAGAGCTTTCCCACCAGAGGGACAATGCAGTCGTCAGTAATCAAGCACTCTTGCATTGCACAAACTGCTTCAATTTTGCACTACGCAATTTCCGGCGTTCCTCTTTCGGTTGAAGTGCCGCCCGAATGATGCAATCAAAGGGATAGAATTTCTAGGGTTCACAGAGATCATCCAAGAAATATTTCGGCCTTAGGCCTCAGTGACCATATTCCGGGAGACCGGTGGGAGATAGAGTTTGTCCCGCCTGGGGCGGTGC
>BLKR01013101.1:0-13694 GCA_011170035.1 Teleogryllus occipitalis | reverse complement strand
AGACCGCTAGTGACGACGCACTGGCTTCCCAGAAAACGCCCAAACTCCCCCTGACAAGACACCTGCTCCCAGAAAAAACGAGTGTCGCCCCGAAGACTGTAATAACCGATACTCTAGCTAAAAAAAATACTCGCTTTACCTCTAGTCTTTATCGGTCCAGACCCCTAGTGACGACGCACTGGCTTCCCAGAAAACGCCCAAACTACCCCTGACAAGACACCTGCTCCCAGAAAAAACGAGTGTCGCCCCGAAGACTGTAATAACCGATACTCTAGCTAAAAAAAATACTCGCTTTACCTCTAGTCTTTATCGGTCCAGACCCCTAGTGACGACGCACTGGCTTCCCAGAAAACGCCCAAACTACCCCTGACAAGACACCTGCTCCCAGAAAAAACGAGTGTCGCCCCGAAGACTGTAATAACCGATACTCTAGCTAAAAAAATACTCGCTTTACCTCTAGTCTTTATCGGTCCAGACCGCTAGTGACGACGCACTGGCTTCCCAGGAAACGCCCAAACTACAACTGACAAGACACCTGCTCCCAGAAAAAACGACTGTCGCCCCGAAGACTGTAATAACCGATACTCTAGTTAAAAAAATACTCGCTTTACCTCTAGTCTTTATCGGTCCAGACCGCTAGTGACGACGCACTGGCTTCCCAGGAAACGCCCAAACTACAACTGACAAGACACCTGCTCCCAGAAAAAACGACTGTCGCCCCGAAGACTGTAATAACCGATACTCTAGCTAAAAAAATACTCGCTTTACCTCTAGTCTTTATCGGTTCAGACCGCTAGTGACGACGCACTGGCTTCCCAGGAAACGCCCAAACTACAACTGACAAGACACCTGCTCCCAGAAAAAACGACTGTCGCCCCGAAGACTGTAATAACCGATACTCTAGTTAAAAAAATACTCGCTTTACCTCTAGTCTTTATCGGTCCAGACCGCTAGTGACGACGCACTGGCTTCCCAGGAAACGCCCAAACTACAACTGACAAGACACCTGCTCCCAGAAAAAACGACTGTCGCCCCGACGACTGTAATAACCGATACTCTAGCTAAAAAATACTCGCTTTACCTCTAGTCTTTATCATTTCAGACCGCTAGTGACGACGCACTGGCTTCCCAGGAAACGCCCAAACTACAACTGACAAGACACCTGCTCCCAGAAAAAACGACTGTCGCCCCGAAGACTGTAATAACCGATACTCTAGCTAAAAAAATACTCGCTTTACCTCTAGTCTTTATCGGTTCAGACCGCTAGTGACGACGCACTGGCTTCCCAGGAAACGCCCAAACTACAACTGACAAGACACCTGCTCCCAGAAAAAACGACTGTCGCCCCGAATACTGTAATAACCGATACTCTAGTTAAAAAAATACTCGCTTTACCTCTAGTCTTTATCGGTTCAGACCGCTAGTGACGACGCACTGGCTTCCCAGGAAACGCCCAAACTACAACTGACCAGACACCTGCTCCCAGAAAAAACGACTGTCGCCCCGAATACTGTAATAACCGATACTCTAGTTAAAAAAAATACTCGCTTTACCTCTAGTCTTTATCGGTCCAGACCCCTAGTGACGACTCACTGGCTTCCCAGAAAACGCCCAAACTACAACTGACCAGACACCTGCTCCCAGAAAAAACGATGACTCGTCAAAGTCTCGTCACTTTGGTCTGTCATTTTTTGTGGGAGCCCGTGCCTTGTCACTAGGGGTTTGAATCGATTATGACTAGAGTTAAAGCGAGTATTTTTTGAGCAAGAGTCTCGTTTATGACAACTTTTGTGTCGACAGTCGTTTTCTTTGGGAGCAAAAGTCTTATTAGATGCGGTCTGGTTGTTTTCTGAGGAGCCCTTGCCTCGTCTGGAAGGGTTTGGAACGGTGAAGAGTAGAGTTGAAGCGAGGCTTGGCTGAGCTAGTCTCGTTTATAACAGTCCCAGGGCCAACAAACGGCTTTTCTGGGAAGAATTGTCTTGTCACTTCGGATCGTTTTTAGTGGAGTCCGTACGTCGTCACTAAGGGTATGGGTCGATAAATATTAAGAGTTATAGCGAGTCTTTGTCGAGCTTGAGCAATGTTTATGACGGTCTCAAGGTCGACAATCGTTTTATCTGATTGAAGATTCTGGGGGAAATGTGGGACCTCTGGTCGACTTTCGTATTTTCTATTAGCGAGACTCTCGTCACTTGAGGTACGGATCGTTTTTCAGGGAGCAAAAGTTTCGTCACTTAGGATTTAGATCGAATGAGAGTAGATTTCTAATGAAGCTAGTCTCCTAAATGTGGTTCTTTGGGTTGACGATCGTGTTTTCCAGGCACTGGACCTCGTCACTTGGTTTCTGTATCGTTTTTCAGGGAGCAAAAATCTCGTCAATTAAGGTTTGGTTTGGTATAGAGTAGAGTTAAAGAGAGTTTTTATGAAGCTAGAGTCTCATTAATGAGGGTCCCCGGGTCGACATTCGAGTTTTCTAGTAGCAAATAGTGCTCATTTACAATCTATTTATTTAGAACAAATAGTAAATGGTATACAAGATGTAATGTGAAATACGTCTCATGCACCACGCTGGTCTAGCTATTTGTGAATTACTATTGATCTCTTCTAGTATTTTTACTTTTGTGGATACTATTTCAACAAAATCTAATACTATGAAGGGGATACTATCTCTGCTATTGTTAATATAGTGTTTTTGAACCGTTGCTCTGCTATGCTCAGAAATTCTCAATGTTAAGACTAATTTGTATATTTACTTCCCATGTAATCATAGGTTCGACATACAACATTACTCGTTACATGTTGCATATGGACGTGTAATTCTATACAGAATCACGATTCCTGGACGTTTTATTGATTGAAACCAATTATTAGATTAATGGCGACTAATATAAACTATCAGCCTTTTTCAACCATAAAAATACTACACAATACCACAATAAACATGTATACAATTCTATTGAGCTCCTGAAAATTATCGTTTTTATATTGAACATTAACATACCGTACGGGTTTGAATATAGGTCGTAAGCTTACTACATATTGTTAGGTGGGTTCTCGGACGACCAGCAGAATGTTGTCAATGGAATCCTTGGTATCCCAATTGTTGCTTTCTTGCCTATAATTAAAATAAATTAAAAATATTCCAGAATGTCCTCAACAATTTTGTGATAATAGAATTTAATATCTCACATAAAATCAATACGCGGCCGCGACTCTCCGTATCTTTGTTTCATTTGAAACACCTACTCGCGTCTGTCTATCTTCAGCAACGTATTGAAAAAACTTTCCATCTACAGACCTACCCTAATACATACCCCTCGAAACACGGAGTCTATTTTAATTCAAACTTCCGACTACTAGAGTAATTGAATATAGAATTACAACTCCATTCAATAGAGGTAGTTAGCTATCTTCAGACCAAGTACCTTTAGAACACAAGGACGTCACGCCTACATAACGGCGACGACACGACTACATCACGGTGACGTCACAGTGACGTCACTGTCATGTCACGGCCACGTCAGAGTAGGCCCGTGTCAATAGACCCGACGTCACGTCTTATCTTCAGGTCAAGTACCGTTAGATCACCGGATGGCCGTTTTCAGGCCAAGTGCCATTAGAGCACGGTCATGTCACGACACGTACGTCACGCCACCGTGACTTTGCAACAGAAGAAAAGCCTGCTCGGCCAGCGCCCGCACCAGGGAGGAGTCGGTGTGTGGGCCCGCGCCACGGTGGCAGGCGAGTGGGTGGAAGGTGCCACCCGGAGCGAGTGCGAGAAGATGGCGGAGGGTGATACACCAGAGGCCGTGTGGAGCGTCGGAGCAATTAAAACACCTACAAACGATATATATTGATTTATTCTAAAGCAAAGAAACAAAAACACACGAAGAAGAACGGCTTCCTAGAAGAGCGTAGTGGTCCACGCCTGATCCAATAGGACCCGCAAACCGTGTGTGGTCGACCGACACTCACGACGGCCGCGGCGGAGGTGCGGGAGGGCGCGCCACAGCTCTTCTATAAAGGCGTTGGTGACTTCCTCGAAGAAGAGGTCGACAACGCCTGCGACGGGGAACGCAGCCACGACGGCGGCCTGGAGGAGGGAGAAGAGGATGGGATAAAGGGATGGGGTTCGGCGGTGGTGGGTGGCGAGGGATGTGCTTGGAGGGGGGGACGCAAGATGGGTCACTGTCCCATCTGGAGAAGACAAGTGAAGGAGGAGCAATGGACGTGAGGATGAGGGATGGATTGATTGATTGATTGATTTTTTTCGTGTTTCCGGACGCGTGAACTGCTTTGACCATTATTCCCGTTAGTGTAGGGCATGTTTTTTTCTCGGTTGATGACGGTGATCTTACCCCGCTGGATGGCGAGATCCGGCGCCGACCTACCGTCGGGTAGTGGGGTTTCCCCCTAACAAGGACTCTCCCACCAGCGGGGCACCGCCCCAGCCGCGACAAGCTCTGAGCTCCCGATCGGTCTCCCGGAATATGTGGTAGCGTAGGGCATGTTAGTGTGTGTGTGTGTGTGTGTGTGTGTGTGTGTGTGTGTGTAAGAGGAGAGAATAGGACAAGGAAGGGGAAGGGTAGGTCGCGCGAGGCCCAGGGCCCATTTTTTAGGGTACTGCTCCGGGATTCGCCTGGTGTGGGTCAGAGGCGCTGCAGTGACATCTGATGAGCTACCGCTCCCGGTATGAGGGATGGAGAGGACGGGTGAAGGGTGAGTGGGCGGGGCGCGTGCGGAAGGATACAGGAACGTCCTATCTACGGTAGGCGGATGAATGTGGACTAGAGTGGACTCGTGAAGTGATAGGTCCACTGTGCAGCGAGAGTAGAGGCGATGTAGGACGGCAGAACGGGAGCAGAGCGACGTGGGTGGACGGTGGACGGAGCGTCGTCGGCGATAGTTAGCCTCTCAGACGAAGGTGGCGACGGCCACATGAACTGACAGAAAAAGCGTTCGAGAGCTGCTGTATCCGACGCAGGGCCCCCGTCACAGCGGGACACCGCAAGAGTACAAGTCGCCCTACCCTTCTACCGCGGGGCTGGCGGCATTACTGCACGCGCATGCAATCGCAGAAGCATAAAAAGAATTAACAGGCAACACAGGTATATGAGGCCGACTCTGCCGAACTGCACCTTTTCAACCGAAGCTCTAGATCGTGTAAAGGGACGGCGAACGGCTTAAATGGGACACCCGGGTGACTTGACTGCTTGCATTCGAGAGCCTAGGCGTCTGGTAAAAAAATACAAGTATATTAAATGCGCAAGTGGGGAGCTTGGAACATATATGCAATCCGCACGACACGGCTGTATGGCGGGTGGACTATGGCTAAGGGGCTCACAGGGCATCTGGATGTTTTTCCAAAAAGCAACTAAATGTTTACAGTTGCGGGCGCTCCCAAAACCAGACAAGCTACATGCATAAACACACACAATACATAGACGCAGTATACAAAGTGGACATTCATTCCCGGAAACAAAAATATCCCGACTGATTGGGAAAGGCGAAGATGATGCACAGCAAATCTGCCATTCTGAAATTTCCCACCATAGATCAGATCCATATTTTGGAACAGAGCGGGATCTGTAGTGCTGTAGCGTTCCGGTAAAAACACGGATGTATTATTATTTAATGTTAGAATATTACGTTTGCCATCCTTGGAGGAAATAGCTTTTGCACCAGTTATGGTGTAAAGTTTCCAAACTTCCAAATCTCTTAAGAATGCACTTTCAGTGTGGTCATAATTACCCTCAGCCAGGGCGTTCAAGATATTGAGAGAAGGAATAAATAGTGAGCTGGATATGACAACCATTGTAAATCAGTCATGCGCTAGTATAAACGAAAAAACAAATAATACATACTCGGCTCTGTTCTTCTCTATCAAGAAAACCTTATGTGTGCCCAACATTGTAAAGTTCGGGTTGCTGTAAAGTAAATAAAACATTAAATACTATTAAAATGCATGTTATGTATATTACAAATTAATTTTAAAGAATTTACCGTCGTTGATGCTGGCTGGCGACGAGAGATGGTCGTTTGCGGGTAGGAGAATGAAACAAGCAGATGCAGATGGCGCTTATATGGCGAACGAAAGGATCACGTGATTAGACGAATACTAGATATTCTTTGCGAGAGGCTTGTCTAGATGACCTTCCGAGCTGCAATGAGAGACGCGAAGTGAGAAGACGCCCATATCGTCGTTTGTCAGAGGAATAGAAAACATCTATCTCATACAACTAGGTAGGATCTAGGTTACGCGGATCATAGGCTGCGGGGCGTGTCAACGCGTAAAAGTAGATGCCGCACTTCGACGCAATGCAAATACGCTGTGGTAGGGAACACACAGAGACACGGAGAATATGCGTGATTATAAGAGTACATACAAACGAGACTCGAATTATAGACGCTATTATTATTATTATTATTATTATTATTATTATTATTATTATTATTATTATTATTATTATTATTATATTAATAATGTAAATATATTTTATAATTACCAATTCTTGTGTCGTTTACGGGGCAATATCACGCAATCTGAACACGTCCCCTATGAAATAAAGTTATTATTTTGAAAAATTGTATTTATGTATTGAATTTTAATGTATTTCAGTCGTAGTTTACGAGAGGAATAACAGTGACATGAGCTCATCATAGTCTCATAGAAAATTGTTATAGACAAGCCACGCAACGATTATTATGAATATTTATCTAAGGAATGTACTGCATCATCCATTCACCATCACGGACATTCTCCTTTATAGCAACAGGATTGCATGGTCTTCAGGACATTATTGGGACATTTCTTTCAGTATGCTTAATCCGATACATGATATTTCATTTTTCAATCAATCATCACTTTGGATTGGAGCAGCGCCATGATATTGACATTTCGTAGGTATTGCATGATTATTCTCATATATTTTAATATGCTGATGAGGTAGATATTCAGATAGTGTATTTATTGTATATTTGCCTTCCTATCAAAAGGATTGATTATCAAAATAAATAATCTTAATTACTTCTATCCTTATTGTATTTACTCTAATTATATATCTATCTTAATACCTTTATCATTAATTCTATCAACAAAAAAGAAACATTAGCCCGCTTACCTCCCTCCGTACGTTTTTTCTAATTGCAGTTAATTTTTTAATCTCTGATGTAGAAATTGTCCTAATTCTACACGCTCACGATTATACGATTATAGCTCAGCTACACGATTATAGCTCAATATAATATTTGGGTTGCTTTCAAAAAGTGTTGATTAATTCGAGGAATCGCAATTAAGAAGCAGTTATGCAAACAGTTTCATCCTGAATGAAAGGGTATTTAATCCTTAATTATTTATAAGTGTTAAAACATTTTCTGTATAATGAAAATATACTGTTATACTATAAATAACTACGGAATTCAACCGCTAAAAAGATACATTAACAGCTCATTTGTGTACATCTTATTTCCTTAATTGGAAAATTAATTCAATGATATTATTAACAATAATATAACTTTTCTTTAGTTTCAATGAATTTCTTAATGGTTTGAGTTCATTACTCTTTAAGATAAAATATTTCCCTGACTGTTATACCCTCTATAAGCTATTTAAATAATTTTCTATATAAACAAAAAAACTACAAAAATAAATAATCAAAACATACTTCTTAATAAATAATACTTAAAATAAATAAATTGGTATTCCTGATTCATTATTATCTTATATAAAAATATAAATACGCCTTGACCGCCATATTCTTCTCTCCATCCACAATCAATCACACGAACAATCTAAGACCTCCATATAAAAAGTATGATTTAATTATGTAAGAAGAAATATAGGATATAAATCATATGGAGCCCAAACATCTTCCAAAATAACAATTCGTCAAACAAATATTTCACTATCGTAGATAATTCAAATCCCATGCAACCATCAAAAACTAAGAACAAAAGCCAAAATCTGCATATAAAAAGGTAAACAAATTATACTGTGATTGCTTAATACTACTCACGTAAACAACGAATCACCAATTACAGATATGAATATTAATATAAACATAGAACCAATAAATGCATAATTTGCATCACCAAACAATATAATCTTTTAAAATTAAATTCATCTAATATAACATAATACATTAAACCAAAATTATTAAAGTTAATCCAGTAGAAAGAAATAACAAAAATAATCAATTAAATCTTCTTATCATTCTCAATTCTTAAATTAAATCCTTTGACTAAAATCCACACGGCTCGCACAAAGAGTGCGCAGCGAAGAGGACTGTCGGTCGGACAGTGGATGGAAAGCGTAATCTCATTGCTTGCCACCGACACTCAATGAAAGACAGGATGTGTACAGAAAAAGGGAAGAATGGCCAGGAAGGGAGAGGGTTGCTTTCGCGGACTGAACGGGACCTTCTCTGTACAAGTTTACGCCGCGCCGGGCCGTGAGCTGCCCGGAGGGGGAGAGAGGGATGGCGCTGGTTGAGGGAAGAAGCAGGGGTTGTCAGAATTCAACTCACTCACATTGCACATGCTATTTAATATTATGTTTACACTATTTGCACTTGCAATGACCATGAGATGTGAGGCGGTGTGCCCGAGGCGTTGCACTGGCGACCTCCGTGAAGTTGGCCGGAAAAAATCTGCGATTTCAACCAAACTTGGTATATCGTTTGCCCATCGTTTGCCCAGGTTTGCCCACAAAACATTTTCGTTTGCCAACCCCCAGAAAAAATGTTACACAAAAAACAAATTTTCGAGTCACCTACACGCTGGCCGGGAAAAATCTGGGATTTCAACCAAACTGGGTATTTTGTTTGCCCATCGTTTGCCCAGGTTTGCCCACCAAAAATTTTCGTTTGCCCAGAAAAAAAGTTACACAAAAAACAAATTTTCGAGCCACATACACGCTGGCCGGAAAAATCTGGGATTTCAACCAGACTTGGTATATCGTTTGCCCAGGTTTGCCCACTAAAACTTTTAGTTGGCCCAGCCCCAGAAAAAAGTTATACAAAAAAAATTTTCGATCCAACTACACGCTGGCCGGAAAAAATCTGGGATTTCAACCAAACTTGGTATTTCGTTTGCCCATCGTTTGCCCAGGTTTGCCCACCAAAAATTTTCGTTTGCCCACCCTCAGAAAAAGAGTTGCACACAAATCAAATTTTCGGGCCAACTACACGCTGGCCGAAAAAATCTGGGATTTACACCAAACTTAGTATATCGTTTGCCCATCGTTTGCCCAGGTTTGAACATCAATAATTTTCATTTGCCCACTCCCAGAAAAAAAAGAGTTACACGCAAAATAAATTTTCGGGCCAAGTTCACGCTGACCGGAAAAAATCTGGGATTTCACTCAAACTTGGTATATCGTTTGCCCATCGTTTGCCCAGGTTTGCCCACCAAAAATGTTCGTTTGCCCACCCACAGAAAAAAACCAAAAATTTTCGTTTAGCTACCCAAACAAAAAACTTACACGAAAAAAATTTTCGTGGCAAATCGTGGCAATTTTCGTGGCACAGTGGGCCAATGGAAGAGAGATTCGCACCGGGCAGCCGCCATTGGCTGCGGCGGCGAGGGGGGTGGCGCTTCGCGACTCAAACGCTTTATGGATCTTGGTTTTTGGTCTTTGGGAAATAATTTGGACTCGGAAAGAGTTTTGTGTTGTAGAATATTTTGGGTAAATTTCCTGTTGTTGAGTTGGAACAAAGTTTTATTCCCTGAACCTAAAAGTCTTCCCACCTCATAACTTCCATAATTAAAATTCCTGAAACACGTTACTGTATATTATAATTACTTTCTTCTGATCACACAAATTACAAAATATAATTATATTTTCCTCTTATAGAGATAGGGGGAGAGTATAAGATCAATTGGAGCGCCGAATTGAGAGAAGATTTAGCTCGCCTTTTTGTGGTGACCCTTTCTCCGTGGCAGGCTCATCAGAAACAAGCAAGGACTCGCAAATTATATAAAATTAAATCGACGCCTTAATGAGCTACTAATGACGAGCCTGTGATGATTCAATGTATATGTAGTTCAGGTTTAGCCCTGGAGTCTGGATACATTATGAAGCTCTTATTTTTAGTTTAAAAATGACAAAGGACGGAATGTTCGCACGGGTTTAGCTAGTGTAATTATACCGTTAGCAATAATACGATAAAATATTTGCGGCTGCACACTACTTTAAAATTTCACATTATTTGATTGTGGACCTAGACAATCTATAGCACACGGCAGCTGAAAGCTAGTTTGTGTGCCGCTGAGCAATGCATTTTTTTTCGTGTGAAAGGGGTGCAACGCCATCGCAAACCAGCCATAATTTATATTAATGTATTAATGTTGGGGAGGTTTAAGGGGCAAGGCCAATCGGTTAACTACGATAATACGCGTCATTTAAGAACCGTGATTTTAAATAATTGTAAAGGAGAAGTGACATACATCTTTTTGTTGTTTTAAGATTGTATTTTTTATATTTCTCAAGTAACGTTTATATTCAATACATTGAAAAGATTACTCTTGTTGTTCTGTGGCAAACCCTTTTCTAAGTGTGGTTTATTTATAGTCAAACTGTTGAATGCGTTGGCAGCCATCCTTCTAATGAAAGCCGCAATCTGTACTGCGATGCTTTCCAAATCTTGAAGCACGTATGGGATAGGTCATAATCTTTTATACATATATGCGAGCAGAAGAAGCGTCAGTCAGAACCATGATCCAAAAACAGCGCCAAATGACGAAAAAGAAGAACAAGAAAAATAAAATGAAGAAAGAGAAAGATTGAAAAATATAAGCGACTAAAGAGAAGAAAATAAGAAAATGAATGTAGGAAAAAATAAAGGAGAGAAAAGGAGAAGACGAATGAAGAAAGGCAAAGGTCTAAAAGTAGGATGGACGAGGAGGAGGAGGAGGAGGAAGAGGAAAAGAGCGAGGCTTAAGGCATGGGCAAAGGAGGTATCTTCTTTCCTCTACGGCCGGACTGCTCAAGGAGAGCAAACGGGAGCGCGAAACCGTGTTGGCCACCGAGAGCAAGTCACTGGAGGCGCCGCGTCGCGTGGCTCTGTTCCGACGACCTCTGTCCCGATGACTCCAGTCGCGGAAACATGAAAGTCGACGCCAGCTCTTCTTACTCGAAGTGAGGACTGCTCAAGCAGAGCCAATCGGGAGCGCGGAGCCGTGTTGGCCACCGAGAGCAAGTCACTGGAGGCGCCGCGTCGCGCGGCTTGCGATAACCTCTGTCCCGATGACTCCAGTCGCGGAAACATGGAAGTCGACGCTAGCACTTCTTACTCTATGTGAGGACTGCTCAAGGAGAGCGAATGGGGAGCGCGGAGCCGTGTTGGCCACCGAGAGAAAGTCACCGGAGGCGCCGCGTCGCGCGGCTGGCGATAACCTCTGTCCCGATGATTCCAGTCGCGTACACATGGATGTCGACGCTAGCACTTCTTACTCTAAGTGAAGACAGATCAAGCAGAGCGAATGGGGAGCGCGGAGCCGTGTTGGCCACCGAGAGAAAGTCACCGGAGGCGCCGCGTCGCGCGGCTGGCGATAACCTCTGTCCCGATGATTCCAGTCGCGGACACATGGAAGTCGACGCTAGCACTTCTTACTCTAAGTGAGGACTGCTCAAGGAGAGCGAATGGGGAGCGCGGAGCCGTGGTGGCCACCGAGAGCAAGTCACCGGAGGCGCCGCGTCGCGCGGCTGGCGATAACCTCTGTCCCGATGACTCCAGTCGCGGACACATGGATGTCGACGCTAGCACTTCTTACTCTACATCTTACTCTAAGTGAAGACTGCTCAAGCAGAGCGAATGGGGAGCGCGGAGCCGTGTTGGCCACCGGGAGCAAGTCACCGGACGCGCCGCGTCGCGCGGCTTGCGATAACCTTTGTCCCGATGACTCCAGTCGCGGAAACATGGAAATCGACGCTAGCACATCTTACCCTAAGTGAGGACTGCTCAAGAAGAGCGAATGGGGAGCGCGGAGCCGTGTTGGCCACCGAGAGCAAGTCACCGGAGGCGCCGCGTCGCGCGGCTTGCGATAACCTTTGTCCCGATGACTCCAGTCGCGGAAACATGGATGTCGTCGCCCGCTCTTCTTACTCTAAGTCAGGACTGCTCAAGGAGAGCGAATGGGGAGCGCGGAGCCGTGTTGGCCACTGAGAGCAAGTCACCGGAGGCGCCGCGTCGCGCGGCTTGCGATAACCTCTATCCCGATGACTCCAGTCGCGGAAACATGGAAATCCACGCTAGCACTTCTTACTCTAAGTGAAGATTGCTCAAGCAGAGCGAATGGGGAGCGCGGAGCCGTGTTGGCCACCGAGAGCAAGTCACCGGAGGCGCCGCGTCGCGCAGCTTGCGATAACCTCTGTCCCGATGACTCCAGTCGCGGAAACATGGAAATCGACGCTAGCACATCTTACTCTAAGTGAAGACTGCTCAAGCAGAGCGAATGGGGACCGCGGAGCCGTGTTGGCCACCAAGAGCAAGTCACCGGAGGCGCCGCGTCGCGCGGCTTGCAATAACCTCTGTCCCGATGACTCCAGTCGCGGAGACATGGAAATCGACGCTAGCACTTCTTACACTAAGTGAAGACTATTTAAGCAGAGCGAATGAGGAGCGCGGAGCCGCGTTGGCCACCGAGAGCAAGTCACCGGATGCGCCGCGTCGCGCGGCTTGCGATAACCTCTGTCCCGATGACTCCAGTCGCGGAAACATGAAAATCGACGCTAGCACATCTTACCCTAAGTGAGGACTGCTCAAGGAGAGCGAATGAAGAGCGCGGAGCCGTGTTGGCCACCGAGAGCAAGTCACCCGTGGCGTCGCGTCGCCCGGCTTGCGATAACCTCTGTCCCGATGACTCCAGTCGCGGAAACATGGAAATCGACGCTAGCACATCTTACCCTAAGTGAAGACTGCTCAAGCAGAGCGAATGGGGAGCGCGGAGCCGTGTTGGCCACCGAGAGCAAGTCACCGGAGTCGCCGCGTCACCAGGCTTGCAATAACCTCTGTCCCGATGACTCCAGTCGCGGAAACATGGAAATCGACGCTAGCACTTCTTACTCTAAGTGAAGATTGCTCAAGCAGAGCGAATGGGGAGCGCGGAGCCGCGTTGGCCACCGAAAGCAAGTCACCGGAGGCACCGCGTCGCGTGGCTTGCAATAACCTCTGTCCCGATGACTCCAGTCGCGGAAACATGGAAATCGTCGCTAGCACTTCTTACCCTAAGTGAAGACTGCTCAAGCAGAGCGATTGGGGAGCGCGGAGCCGTGTTGGCCACCGAAAGCAAGTCACTGGAGGCGCCGCGTCGCGCGGCTTGCGATAACCTCTGTCCCGATGACTCCAGTCGCGGAGACATGAAAATCGACGCTAGCACTTCTTACTCTAAGTGAAGACATCTCAAGCAGAGCGAATGGGGAGCGCGGAGCCGTGTTGGCCACCGAGAGCAAGTCACCGGAGGCGCCGCGTCGCGCGGCATGCGATAACCTCTGTCCCGATGACTCCAGTCGCGGAATCATGGAAATCGACGCTAGCACATCTTACTCTAAGTGAAGACTGCTCAAGCAGAGCGAATGGGGACCGCGGAGCCGTGTTGGCCACCGAGAGCAGGTCACCGGAGGCGCCGCGTCGCGCGGCTTGCAATAACCTCTGTCCCGATGACTCCAGTCGCGGAAACATGGAAATCGACGCTAG
>BLKR01013100.1:0-13695 GCA_011170035.1 Teleogryllus occipitalis | reverse complement strand
GTTCGGGATCAGAGGCCGAGATGCGCGAGGCACGGGGTGCTGTTGCATCACGGAAACCCAATTCAAAGTCTTGCCCTCTGCACCAGGGCACAGGGCGTTTACTCGTGGGCAAGAGCGCGTTCGGGATCTGAGGTCGAGACGTGCGAGGTACAGGGTGCTGTTGCATCACGGAAACCCAGTTCATAGTCTTGCCCTCTGCACCAGGGCACCGGGCGTTTACTCGTGGGCAAGAGCGCGTTCGGGATTTGAGGTCGAGACGTGCGAGGTACAGGGTGCTGTTGCATCACAGAAACCCAATTCAAAGTCTTGCCCTCTGCACCAGGGCACAGGGCGTTTACTCATGGGCAAGAGCGCGTTCGGGATCTGAGGCCGAGATGCGCGAGGCACGGGGTGCTGTTGCATCACGGAAACCCAATTCAAAGTCTTGCTCTCTACACCAGGGTACAGGGCGTTTACTCGTGGGCAAGAGCGCATTCGGGATCTGAGGTCGAGACGTGTGAGGTACAGGGTGCTGTTGCATCACAGAAACCCAATTCAAAGTCTTGCCCTCTGCACCAGGGCACAGGGTGTTTACTCGTGAGCAAGAGCGCGTTCGGGATCTGAGGTCGAGACCTGCGAGGTACAGGGTGCTGTTGCATCACAGAAACCCAATTCAAAGTCTTGCCCTCTGCACCAGGGCACAGGGCGTTTACTCGTGGGCAAGAGCGCATTCGGGATCTGAGGTCGAGACCTGCGAGGTACAGGGTGCTGTTGCATCACAGAAACCCAATTCAAAGTCTTGCCCTCTGCACCAGGGCACAGGGCGTTTACTCGTGGGCAAGAGCGCATTCGGGATCTGAGGTCGAGACCTGCGAGGTACAGGGTGCTGTTGCATCACAGAAACCCAATTCAAAGTCTTGCCCTCTGCACCAGGGCACAGGGCGTTTACTCGTGGGCAAGAGCGCATTCGGGATGAGGCCGAGACGCGCGAGGCACAGGGTGCTGCAGCCGCGCAGAATGCAGAGTGCTTTTGACGCCCGCAGGTTAAATACTGTTATTGCTCTTCTCTCGCACTTGTGCGGACATTCCACTTTATGAAAGTTCTGGGCCTCAAAGGCTTAATGTTTCGTTTAATTGCAGTTTTATGAGGTTTGGCATGGACGAAAAGTGAAAATGCATGTTGCGGAGAGAGCCCTTTTTCCAACCGCAGGTGAAGTAAGTAACTGCACAATCTCTGCTACAGACCGCAGGGTCGCGAGTGGGGATGGTGAGGGGGAGAGACAATGATGGCTTCTTTCTCTCAAGCCTCACTCCCTGCTGCCTTTGAAGATGCTTTTCTAGGAATTAAAGAATGGAAACTGGAAAGAGGCCTCCGCGGAGTGGTGTGTTGAGGTTGAAGGATGTCGAGGCTTGTGAGAGGGGAGTGCAAAGATGGCCTCGTGCTGCAATGGCGTTGACCTGATAGTACTCCGGCTCATCCCTTCTGAAAGAGAAAAGAGGACAACTGTTTGTGCGTCATGTGCCATGATGAGAGAATAGTTGCTGTGAAAGGAGGCGGAATCGACACTGACAGAAAATAACTTCAGGACTTGTGTTTTTAGGGAATGTGTTTATAAATGTGGCTTGTATTTCATATCATTAAAAAATGGTAAGAATATAAACGTTAGTAAATATGTCATAATTTCCCTAATATCTCCTAAATTTACAACTTCCACTACAGTCGAAGTTTGAAAACCGACTTTATCCCCCGATACAAAATCTAGTGCATCCCTTCCGTTAAAATGAACATCACCCCTGCCACCAACATCACTACAACCATCACTATTACTACCCTCAACCTAACCACCGTAAGAAACTATACTGTATTCCATTAGACTGCTGACTGTCAAAAACGAAAGTAATATTGATTTAATAATTGCGTCTGGTTTTGTTTTACATTAATTCGAAAAGAATAAACGTGTTGAAACCAGAACTAAAATCAGTGTCTAGATCAATGTTCTGTATCTCGTTAAGCTCCCTTGCCCCACTGACGCCTCTCTCAACGAGCGCTCGTTTGGCTGGAAGCGAAGGGAGGGGGAGGGGGCAGCTGGAATCAACTCTAATGTGCGCCGAAGCAAACGTTCTGTTTCTGTTCCACATATGCAAACATTTACATCGTTCAAATGCTAGCGACTACTCTCGCTACCACCTTCGTTCAGAATTCAACAGCAATGAAATACAATAATGCCCCAAAAAAGTGTTCGGGTTCTGGAAATGAAGAAAACGTTCGTAGATTGTATTTTCCCCTTCCGTCAAACACATTTATTACTTATTTTCACAAAAAATAAATTGAAAGAATAAATAAATAGAAATCACCATCTTTCCTATTTACACCACTGCATTCTCTTCTCCTCCGTTGTCAAGGCCACCTTGTGAAATCCGGTGGGAGTGGAGTACAAGGCGATGCGCCCGAAGACAAGAAGGTGCGGTCATGGCCCTCCACGCCCATCAGGGCTTCTAAGCCCCGCCCACCGGTGTCTCTCAGATCATTCGACTTTCGTTGTCGCTGCAAATTTAAAACGCTCTCCTTTCTCTCCACCCTACCTCCACTGTCTCCAGCCAAATTGGATGCCCGTTTCCCGTCACCTGCCTTCTCAGCCCCAGAATCAACAGCTCAAGAAGAGCGCCTGCTGAAAATAGCGAAAAACCAGCTCTAACCGAATACCAGTTATTTTCATTTGGTAACTTTATCTGGTACTTTGTCGCTCCGTTTAAAACGTGTTTTTAAAAATCCGTGCAAAATTATAGCTGGAAAACTTAGATTAAAAAACTTCTATTCAGTAGTTGGTGGCTTTTTACATTCTCGCATTCTGCTTACGTTATATAGACATAATGAATTGTATAGACGTTATATAATTCAGAGGTCTAAAAGTGGCTTTTCCAGAGAAATCTTATTGGTAGATTTGTTATACCGAATAAGCGGATAATTCTTTTTCTCACATGTAGCGAATTACGTCCTATATTGTATCGCATATAATTCGATCGTTATTACATCGATGAGTGGCTGTAGTCACTATTACATTCAGGTTGATTGTAAATGGAACATGCATGTCAATGTTCAAGGTGTATGTCCATGTTCTTGTGAAAATTGTCTTGGTGGTGGTGGCAGCAGGAAAGATATGGCGGTGGTTGTAGATGTTGGCGGCAAGTGTAGTCCCGTAAGTGTAGTGCGTGCTTTTTCATGGAGGGTGGCGGTGATCTTCCCCCGCTGAATGGTGAGATCCGGCGCCGAGCTACCGTCGGCTAGTGGGGTTTCCCCCTAACCAGGACTCCCCCACCAGCGAGGCACCGCCCCAGCCGGAACAAGCTCTAAGCTCCCGACCGGTCTCCCGGAATATGTGGTAGTGTAGTGCATGTTTGTGTGTGTGTGTGTGTGTGTGTGTATAGGGAGAGGATAGGACTAGGAAGAAATAAAAATCGCGCGTGGTACGTGGCCCATTTGGTAGGGTACTGCTCCGGCATTCGCCTGGTGTTGATCGGAGAAACCAAGGAAAACTACCGATCAGAGCAGCCGGCCGCAAGAATTCTCCCCCAGACCGCGACTGAATTCGACCTGGCTGAGTAGCTATTGTTGAAAATCTTGTCACTGTCGGGACTCGAACCTTGGACCATCCGGTCATAGGCACTGCAGTGACATCCCAGTCCCGGAGGGGCAGCGGAGGTGGCGGAGGAGGAGGAGGCAGTCTTGGTGGCGGTGGTGATGGCGTCTGCAGGGAGAACATTCGCCTCCACGCCCAGTTCGCCCCCGCCGCTCTTTTTGCGCCGAACGCTTTCCCGACAAATTTTACGAGTTGGCTCTCTCTCCCCCAGAGTTTCCTGTTTTTGCTGCGTTGTGCGAGGGCGAAAACGTCATTTTAAGTGTTCACTGTCTTCTTGCAACTTCTAAAGCGGCGGTATGAAGATCCCTTGCGCTCTCCGACGCTATTTTGTTTCTCCCAAAAAATTTGACCGGCGCGAAAATTTACTTCTGTAATTCTATAAAGGCGGAACTTTTTGCACCGTATCTTCACTTTCAGTTCAATTGCGAGGAAAAATTTAAATGAACGGCATACAATCACTGAAAGTTTTGCAAATTTTCTCTGGATTATCACATTCACAAAGTTTTCTCCATGATTGTGTTGTTTCTGGTTTTCACGGAAAGGAGATTGCTAAGATATTTCTCGTATGTTTAACTTGCGATGGGAGGTGTATTTAATAACAAATGAATCTCTCTCTTAAGAAGAGTTGATCAACAACCAATCGAGGAAGAGAGAAAGTGAGAGGAAGAGAGAGAGAAAGAGACAGAGAGAAAACACATGCGCTGGCAGCGAAATGTGTGTCCTATTTCACCGGCGGAGGGGCGGGGTGGGGTGGGGCAACGTAATCCGCTTGTTATCCGCCGCCTCAAAAGAAGCGGGGAGGGGCGGGGCGGGCCTCGCCGAAACGGAGAATATTAAATCTCCGCGCGGGGAAGATTTACGGCGCCGAGCAGCGATCGGGTGGGAAAGCACAGGTGCCCGCAGCCCTCCCCCTCCGCCTGCCCTCGCTCCATTCCGATCAGATCGCAATGGAATTTCCGGTCCCGGCGGCCTTTCTCCTTCCCCCGCCACACCGCTTCCGTCAGATCATATCACAACGGAATTCACGCTCATTGGTTGGCGGGGATCAATAGGGAAAGGTCTCTTTCCTTCCCCTTCTCCACCATAATAATTGTGATATTATCAACCCTTCCTTTCGATATTTCTTAACACACATCATTTCATACAACAACCAGTAATAATTAGGCTACTTTATAATTTTCTTTCCTTCTGACTTCTTCGCGTTGTTTACGCTCACGGCAGCCGGTACGCCGCCGTATATTTATAATACGACTATATATTTAGTTGACGACTGACTCATCAGGAATATTTACATTTTAGTGCTACAATTAAAGTGTTCATAGTTTCTGTTGTTGACAATTTATTTGACATTTTCTGTTATTATTGGAATGAATTTTATTAAAAGTGAATGGGACTATTTAAGAGCGATTAGTCAAGATATACGCCTTTACCATTACCGTGAGATACCCACAGTTCATGTAGTTTACTTGTGAAAAGCTTTCTCCGCTGTGAACACCGATAGTTAACTGCCGATGCGCCAAGACCTTCATGAAGATCTCCATATCGCCCGTCCTCCGACGCTTGGGTGGAGCTGTAACCTCAACGAAAGAAACAGACATTACCTCCTCTGAAGGCACGAGGAGCAACAGGAAGTCGCTGTTGCAAGAGAAAAGCCCCTTACTCCCATCAGGCGGCGCTTGGAAAGGGAGGGGGGCGTGGCGGTCGTAACAAGGGGGGGGGGGGGCGAGGTGATCGCTGGGAAGAATAGCGCGCTGCATATTTTATGAATCCGCAGCTTATGGACGCCTCCGCCTTCTAAACAAGCGAAGAAGCCTATAAACACACGCCACTGCCCTCACCTCCCAGCTCCGCCTCTCCATTCACTTGCTTGTCCGACCCTTTCCCTCTCGACACCTCCCAAACCACCCCTGCTCCATATTCCTCTCCTCGACCTTCACCACATTCTCTCGCCACTCATTTCCCCGTCTCCTTTCCCCACCCTTTCTATCTCCCTCTCACTTCCCATTCCTCCCAGCTCTATCCCTCTCTCCCTTCCCTGCCCTCTTCATCTTCCCCGCCCCATCGCTCGCCGCCCCGTGCGCCCGAGTGCAGTGGTTCCCGCGAGCGAGGCCCCGAACCTCCTTCCGCCGCCACCCGTCGCGCCAGCGGCGCTGCAACGATGCGCCAACTCCCTCCAGTGTGTTTTCTCGTCATTAGTGTGTAACAGCATACTCTTAACTTTGCACTTCAGCCTCCATTTCGTTATTCCTGAAGGTCGTTTCCACAAACTGATTGCATTTGAAGTGAATGACTAAGTGACACCGTCCCTTAGTTTTATTTCACTTCAGCGTTGACTTTCCAACGTTTGTCCTTCTCGTACCCTTTCCAACGTAACCCGGCTTTCCGTGCCCCGCCCTTCCCTCCTGCCCCGCCACGGCAACTCTACGCCTCTCCCAACCTCCCCCGCCGCGGGGTATGTGGGGTTGGCAACGCAGCGCTTGCCCCACACGACGCCCCCAGCGTCCGCCCAGCGAGGAACGGTCTGCTTTGTAATTGCATTCGTCCTGCCCCGCCACGTCCACTCCACGCCTCTCTCCCAGTCTCCCCCGCCGCCGGGTGTGTGGGGTTGGCAACGCAGCGCTTGCCCCACACGACGCCCCCAGCGCCCGCCCAGCGAGGAACAGTCTGCTTTGTAATTACATTCGTCCTGCCCCGCCACGTCCACTCCACGCCTCTCTCCGAGTCTCCCCCGCCGCCGGGTGTGTGGGGTTGGCAACGCAGCGCTTGCCCCACACGACGCCCCCAGCGTCCGCCCAGCGAGGAACAGTCTGCTTTGTAATTGCATTCGTCCTGCCCCGCCACGTCCACTCCACGCCTCTCTCCCAGTCTCCCCCGCCGCCGGGTGTGTGGGGTTGGCAACGCAGCGCTTGCCCCACACGACGCCCCCAGCGTCCGCCCAGCGAGGAACAGTCTGCTTTGTAATTGCATTCGTCCTGCCCCGCCACGTCCACTCCACGCCTCTCTCCCAGTCTCCCCCGCCGCCGGGTGTGTGGGGTTGGCAACGCAGCGCTTGCCCCACACGACGCCCCCAGCGTCCGCCCAGCGAGGAACAGTCTGCTTTGTAATTGCATTCGTCCTGCCCCGCCACGTCCACTCCACGCCTCTCTCCCAGTCTCCCCCGCCGCCGGGTGTGTGGGGTTGGCAACGCAGCGCTTGCCCCACACGACGCCCCCAGCGTCCGCCCAGCGAGGAACAGTCTGCTTTGTAATTGCATTCGTCCTGCCCCGCCACGTCCACTCCACGCCTCTCTCCCAGTCTCCCCCGCCGCCGGGTGTGTGGGGTTGGCAACGCAGCGCTTGCCCCACACGACGCCCCCAGCGTCCGCCCAGCGAGGAACAGTCTGCTTTGTAATTGCATTCGTCCTGCCCCGCCACGTCCACTCCACGCCTCTCTCCCAGTCTCCCCCGCCGCCGGGTGTGTGGGGTTGGCAACGCAGCGCTTGCCCCACACGACGCCCCCAGCGTCCGCCCAGCGAGGAACAGTCTGCTTTGTAATTGCATTCGTCCTGCCCCGCCACGTCCACTCCACGCCTCTCTCCCAGTCTCCCCCGCCGCGGGTGTGTGGGGTTGGCAACGCAGCGCTTGCCCCACACGACGCCCCCAGCGTCCGCCCAGCGAGGAACAGTCTGCTTTGTAATTGCATTCGTCCTGCCCCGCCACGTCCACTCCACGCCTCTCTCCCAGTCTCCCCCGCCGCCGGGTGTGTGGGGTTGGCAACGCAGCGCTTGCCCCACACGACGCCCCCAGCGTCCGCCCAGCGAGGAACAGTCTGCTTTGTAATTGCATTCGTCCTGCCCCGCCACGTCCACTCCACGCCTCTCTCCCAGTCTCCCCCGCCGCCGGGTGTGTGGGGTTGGCAACGCAGCGCTTGCCCCACACGACGCCCCCAGCGCCCGCCCAGCGAGGAACAGTCTGCTTTGTAATTGCATTCGTCCTGCCCCGCCACGTCCACTCCACGCCTCTCTCCCAGTCTCCCCCGCCGCCGGGTGTGTGGGGTTGGCAACGCAGCGCTTGCCCCACACGACGCCCCCAGCGTCCGCCCAGCGAGGAACAGTCTGCTTTGTAATTGCATTCGTCCTGCCCCGCCACGTCCACTCCACGCCTCTCTCCCAGTCCCCCGCCGCCGGGTGTGTGGGGTTGGCAACGCAGCGCTGCCCCACACGACGCCAGCGTCCGCCCAGCGAGGAACAGTCTGCTTTGTAATTGCATTCGTCCTGCCCCGCCACGTCCACTCCACGCCTCTCCCAGTTCCCCCCCGCCGCCGTGTGTGGGGTTGGCAACGCAGCGCTTGCCCCACACGACGCCCCCAGCGCCCGCCCAGCGAGGAACAGTCTGCTTTGTAATTGCATTCGTCCTGCCCCGCCACGTCCACTCCACGCCTCTCTCCCAGTCTCCCCCGCCGCCGGGTGTGTGGGGTTGGCAACGCAGCGCTTGCCCCACACGACGCCCCCAGCGTCCGCCCAGCGAGGAACAGTCTGCTTTGTAATTGCATTCGTCCTGCCCCGCCACGTCCACTCCACGCCTCTCTCCCAGTCTCCCCCGCCGCCGGGTGTGTGGGGTTGGCAACGCAGCGCTTGCCCCACACGACGCCCCCAGCGTCCGCCCAGCGAGGAACAGTCTGCTTTGTAATTGCATTCGTCCTGCCCCGCCACGTCCACTCCACGCCTCTCTCCCAGTCTCCCCCGCCGCCGGGTGTGTGGGGTTGGCAACGCAGCGCTTGCCCACACGACGCCCCCAGCGTCCGCCCAGCGAGGAACAGTCTGCTTTGTAATTGCATTCGTCCTGCCCCGCCACGTCCACTCCACGTCTCTCTCCCAGTCTCCCCCGCCGCTGGGTGTGTGGGGTTGGCAACGCAGCGCTTGCCCCACATGAGGCCCCCAGCGTCCGCGCAGCGAGGAACAGTCTGCTTTGTAATTGCATTCGTCCTGCCCCGCCACGTCCACTCCACGCCTCTCTCCCAGTCTCCCCCGCCGCCGGGTGTGTGGGGTTGGCAACGCAGCGCTTGCCCCACACGACGCCCCCAGCGTCCGCCCAGCGAGGAACAGTCTGCTTTGTAATTGCATTCGTCCTGCCCCGCCACGTCCACTCCACGCCTCTCCCAGTCTCCCCCGCCGCCGGGTGTGTGGGGTTGGCAACGCAGCGCTTGCCCCACACGACGCCCCCAGCGTCCGCCCAGCGAGGAACAGTCTGCTTTGTAATTGCATTCCCGTCCTGCCCCGCCACGTCCACTCCACGCCTCTCTCCCAGTCTCCCCCGCCGCCGGGTGTGTGGGGTTGGCAACGCAGCGCTTGCCCCACACGACGCCCCCAGCGTCCGCCCAGCGAGGAACAGTCTGCTTTGTAATTGCATTCGTCCTGCCCCGCCACGTCCACTCCACGCCTCTCTCCCAGTCTCCCCCGCCGCCGGGTGTGTGGGGTTGGCAACGCAGCGCTTGCCCCACACGACGCCCCCAGCGTCCGCCCAGCGAGGAACAGTCTGCTTTGTAATTGCATTCGTCCTGCCCCGCCACGTCCACTCCACGCCTCTCTCCCAGTCTCCCCCGCCGCCGGGTGTGTGGGGGGCAACGCAGCGCTTGCCCCACACGACGCCCCCCAGTGGTCCGCCAGTGAGGAAAGCCCAGTTCGCTTTGTAATGTATCTCGCTCTTCCTTCGCCACGTCCACTCCACGCCTTCCTCCCAGTCTCCTCGCCGCCGGCCCGCGTGCGGGGTAGTGTGTGTGGGGCTGGGCAACGCAGTGCTTGGCCCCCACACGAGACGCCCCCGGCAGCGTCCGCCCAGCGAGGAACAGTCTGCTTTGTAATTGCATTCGTCCTGCCCCGCCACGTCAACTCCACGCCTCTCTCCCAGTCTCCCCCGCCACCGGGTGTGTGGGGTTGGCAACGCAGCGCTTGCCCCACACGACGCCCCCAGCGCCCGCCCAGCGAGGAACAGTCTGCTTTGTAATTGCATTCGTCCTGCCCCGCCACGTCCACTCCACGCCTCTCTCCCAGTCTCCCCCGCCGCCGGGTGTGTGGGGTTGGCAACGCAGCGCTTGCCCACACGACGCCCCCAGCGTCCGCCCAGCGAGGAACAGTCTGCTTTGTAATTGCATTCGTCCTGCCCCGCCACGTCCACTCCACGTCTCTCTCCCAGTCTCCCCCGCCGCTGGGTGTGTGGGGTTGGCAACGCAGCGCTTGCCCCACATGAGGCCCCCAGCGTCCGCGCAGCGAGGAACAGTCTGCTTTGTAATTGCATTCGCTGCGACGAATCTAGGGGAAATTGGTTGTTCGGGGTCCCTCTCCGCTCTAATGCAATATGCAAACACCGGCCACACAGTGTATGCAGTGGCGGGAACTCTACTGAAACTACGAAGATTGGAACTAGCTTCAATTTCCAACATTGGGAAATTTTTGACCGCAGCTAAAGAGCAAGGTCGACCGCCTACATGAGGCTTCTAGAGGCCAACTGCGCCGACAAGTCAGGATTTTCCCAGACCTGCACTTTCTTATGGCAGTTTAATTTTGTACGACCAGCAGCGTTGCTAGCTTCCCTGAAACTGCACTCTAAAGCATCTATGTATAAATGTGTCAGCCTGTTCACCTGCTAATTTAATCTAAAGTTTAATGGGTTTCATTTAAAAATATTCCCAAATTCCTACACTACCGACCTCTCTTATGACTCCGGCATTTGATGCAAATCTAGAGACTCCGAGAAATAATTTGAAATATTCTGTTTCGACGCTTTTTGGTCGATCTATCCTATCCACTCCCCAGATTTCTGCCCCATAATTTATAGCTGAGAGAACTAGCGATTTAAACATTGTATCGCACACCTTTAAAGGCAATTTTGGAACCCTGCGTACTGCACAAACGATTTCTTTGAGCGCAATTCTTCCTTTACTCTGCGTCGCCACTATGTGATTTCATCCCCCATTCATGGAAAAGTTTGCCCCAAGATTTGTAAATTTTTTGACCCGGTCGATCTCCTCCTGACCGTAATACAATTTCTCTTGGTTACCCCAGATAAACCCATTCTTGAAGTCCACTTCTTTCGTTTTTTGAATATTTACTTTTAGTCCCCATGTCTCACTATATTTTTATAGGATATTTAAACTCTTATGTAAGCTCTTAATAGTCTCAATAGAACTAAATCATCAGCCTATAGTTATCCTGGAATTTTCAGGCCATTAATTTCCGGCGCAGATGTATCAGATTCCTGTACCCACGTCAATAAATCGTTTATAAACAAGATAAACAATAGTGGTGAGAGAGGACAGTACTGTCTCACTTCTACTGTCGATTTTACTTTTCACGTTGTACTTCCGTCACCGCACCTGACGCAGAAACTAACTTCTCTATACATGAACCTCAACACTTTTAAAATCTTACGTGAGTCCCCTAGCTCATTTAGTTTTCGCCATAAAGCTTCCCAATTGATTGAGTCGAACGCCTTTTCGAAATCTACAAAACGGCAATATAAATGCCCCGTTTACGTTCAAGATCTTGTTTGACTAGGATATCTCATCCAAAGATATTGTCGGTGGTCGCGAAGCTTCTCCTAAAGCCTGTCTGCAATTATGAGATTTTACTGTACTCTTCCGCTCATTCACTCATTCGCCCGTTGAGTATTTTACAGAACAGTTTGCTCAGCGCTGGTAAAAGACTAATTTCGCGATAATTTTGTGGGTAATTCGTATCCCTTTTATTCTTAAAGATTGGTTGGAGGATAGCTGTACTCGACGATTCTGGATACGATCTGGAATCAACAATTGCATTAAATAAATTGAGAATAATCTTTGGGTCTATGTGCCACAATTCTGAAATAGATTTTGTCGGAACGCCTTTCGCGCCGCTTGCTTTCTTACTATTCATGGCTAGAATACCCCCGTTTACTTCATTTCAGGTTAAAGATTCGTCTAATTCATGCACACTCCGATCAGTGAAAATATCTGGCCCCGTTCGCCATTTTGAGCGCCCGTGAAAAATACTGCACCGACGCATCTGCTAAAATTCAATTTTTTGCATTTATTTTACTACGCAGATATCTGATAACGTCCCAAATCGATTTAATTTTCTCGTTTCTTAAAATTGCCTCTATTCTTGCTGATTAATTCTCCTACCAAAATGTCTTTGATTTCGTGTGACCTCTTACATCCTACGTAAAATCAAGTACCTAATTCTCACATCCTTAAGGATACTATTGCTTCACGCCTGCTCTCCCGACACTCGTGGCTAAAGCAGCCTTGGGTCAGAGCCCTTGCTTCTCCGCCCCTCCTTCGGAGGCCCTTCACTCGCGCACACAGCCGCTGCTTCAATTTCAGCAGAGGCAATTCATCTTGTTCATTTATGTGGATATTCCAAATTACCAACACAAATATCTGAGGAAGCCAAACTGTAACAAGCACGTTCTGGTATAATATGATGGAAGACCGTATTAATAACAGCTGTTCTGATTTTAAGGAGGACAGTGTCCTTGGCTGCTTCCACCCCCTCTCTCCCCACGAAACATCGCCACTTCCGTACTCACACGAGCGGCTATTTCAATTTCAGCAGAGGCTCAAAGAAATTATGTATTCAGATTCGGAAGTTAATTGCGCTGTAAAAGCGTGGGCAGGCGTGTATGCATAATTCATAGCCATCGCCCCAGGAGCATCTCCACAGGCTGAGCAAATGACGAGGAGCCCAACACAACTCCCTCCACCCAACGCCCTACCCCCTTCTAGTGCGTTACGTTTTCAATGTACTATGTATTGAGAAAGGAAACAAATAACACTTTGAAGCGACACATAAGTGTGAAGTTGCTACTCATCAAAAATGAGTCACTTCCACCCTTGCTCTCTTGAAACTAACACCTCGACTCAAGACCTCTTCCTCTGCGACGGAGACTCAGCTGCCAACGCGCGTTAAGAGAAAGGGGCAGCGCACCACTGAGAGAACGGGGAGAGCGACACAAGCAGAAGAAACCTCCGCGTTGGGTTCTGCTTGGAAGCAAAGCTTTCGCGCAGCGACCACCCCCAAAGCGAAGCGAAGCTTTTATAAACAGCAGCTCGCGCTGACGAGCTAGAAAGGGAATATCTACATCATGAAGTCCAAATTCCCACGTGCGTTCATGCAACCACAACTGTTAAACCTCAAATTTGAATAATACTTCAAACCACGCACTCTTGGATCGTTCACAAGGCTCTACTGGCAGCACGAAAGAGGAAAATGGGTGGGTAGTAAAGAAGTGGCGAAACAGCGGGCCCTTAAGCGAATAACTCACTCTCGCCGCTTTTGTTGCGACATTAGCGGTTCAATTAACGGCAGATTTTGGGGCATTTAGGAGTGACGTCGTTAGAAGGCGCTCCTCCCATTGGCAGATGCGTGAGGCACGGCACGCGAGAAGAACGCCGCACGACCTGCCGTAGAAGACAGCGACGCCTTCGGGTTCACTCAAGATTAACACTATCAGACGTGTGTAACATTTCATCAAAAACCTTGAAACTTTTGGAGCTGAAGTGACATTATTGACTAGCTCAACGGTGGACCATGTTGGTTCAGATGGAATCTCTTCAGTACAGTGAGAATAAGTGACAAAAGAACGTACCCACACTCTATAGTCTGAAAAGGGAATCTCAATATGAAAAATATAGTGCATTAAGTCCTGTAACTGCTACAATAAAGGTTTTCAATTAAAATAATAATGGTTTAGAATCTAGAGAAACTTACGTTTGGATACCCCTAGTACTTACTACTTTAAGAGAGGTAAAAATATCTTCTGAGTCGTTTCACAGAAATATGTTTGTATTTATATCTTTCCTTCTGTTGTTCCCTTTGGCAAATCCGCAATGGCGATGCCGTCCCGAAGGTCTCGTGGTATCCAATTTTCCTGCTCGCAAGCGCTCCCCGCGGTGATTCCCGAAAGCTCCGGTGCGGAGAGAAACAAGCGGTTGCGTATCGGGGGCGCCCAAGGGCGAAAAGGGCACAAGACATAAAAATCCGCGACCTCGCTATTCCGCTGTTGGCGCAGGGCGCAAAGTGGGGGCGATGGGCGATGAATTATGGAGCGGGCGGCGCCCCCCC
>BLKR01013099.1:0-13695 GCA_011170035.1 Teleogryllus occipitalis | reverse complement strand
TCGATTGTTTCGCCTAGTCACATCACGTATGCTTCAAAAATTTCAAATAACAGAGTGTATGTATTTTTGAGCAGTAAGCAGTTAGTGGATGAATTAACAGAGAAGTACAAGAATATTAATATTGAGGGCTCCTCCCAAAATATTCGGTCTCTTGTGAGTAGACAGAAACGTATCGTAATTTCAAATGTTTATCCTATGATTCCTAATGCAGTAATTGAAGATGAACTAGATAAATTAAAAGTGATACGCAGTTCTCAAGTGTCGTTTCTCAGAGCTGGTTTTGGTAAAGAACAGTTCACCCATATCTTAAGTTTCCGAAGACAGGTGTTCGTTCCGGAAGACTCGTTAAGTTTGATACCTGAAGCCATACTGATCACATACAAAGGAGAAAGAAACTGGATTTACTTGTCAAGCGGTATCATTAAGTGCTTTCACTGCAAGGAAGAAGGTCATATTGCCAAAAACTGTAAAAATGTAGGAGACATTAACGTCAACCAATCGGAAGACATAATTGATAACAATGTAGCTGCTGACAACGAACAAAGAGATAAGGTTCCTAGTTACCATGAATTTCCCCCACTTGACCAGAACAAGCCTGTTAAGAGAGCCTTATCACAGATCACAAGTATTCTCAGCAACAATTCAAGTGAACTTCAGGAAGAACAATTCAACCGTCCCCAAGGAAAAATTAACGGTTCGGCAAAACAAACTAAGAAAAAGAAAAGGAAGGTATCCAAGGAGAACACCGTTAGTAGTGTCTGCAACAAGAAAAGCATAGTGGAGCAACTAGCCCCAGCGAAAGAAAGAATAGAAGAATCCAACAATGTACTAACGTACGAACAACTAAAAGACTTTCTGGAAAATACGTATGGCTTAAGTAACCCTATTCAAATATCTCTCAGTTACACCAAAGAGACAGGCAGGCTAATTGAAATGCTTAAAGAAATATATCCATTACTGTCTGACAGAGGAATAAAATCAAGATTTACGAGAATTATGAAGAAACTTAAGGACCCAGTCCTCTCAGATTCTTCAAAGGAATCGTCTGACAACGACGAACTAACAAGCGAAGATCTTCAATTATGAAGATAAGAATTTTACAATGGAATGTGAACGGTTTTTTCACTAGATATGAATTTCTTCAGAAGATTCTAAAAGACGAAAACTATGATATACTGTGCATCCAAGAAACAAATTTCAAAAATAAGTATTATTTTAATATAAAAGGTTATCAATGTTTTTATAAAAACAGAGTGATATGTGGAAATGCCAGCGGCGGTGTTGCGATCTATGTTCATACGTCGATCAAGTGCAATGAATGCGTTATTACAAGTGACCTAGAAGTATGTGCGATACGGCTGCATTTGGGCGGTAGTAGTTTTCATCTGTGTAACGTATACATTCCTAATGCGTTTCAGCTAGAATCTCGCCACCTGAACAACTTATATTCACAAATATCTGGCCCAGTACTGATAGTCGGCGATTTTAATAGCCACAATTTGATTTGGGGATCAAGCAGAACTGATCGTAGAGGGAAAATTGTTGGTGAAATTGCGAACAATGAAGATCTTATGGTCTTGAACGATTGCAGAAAATATACATACTTCAATGCGGGTAGCGGCAACTCATCTTGCATCGACCTAAGCATCTGCACTCCAACTTTGGCCAGATATCTAAAATGGAACGTGATGGAAGACCTTCACAACAGTGATCATTATCCTATAGCATTGTCATATGATAATTCGATTATTCCTGAGGACATCTATATGCCCAGATGGATATTTAAAAAGGCCAACTGGAAGTCGTACCAAGACATCATTGCGAGCAAAGTTCAGAACCTTAAAAAATTGAACATCGACGATTCAGTGCAAATAAACGATATTGTGAATAACTTTACAGAACTTATACTGTCGACAGCGGAGGTGACTATACCCAAAACAAAAAATACTAAAAGTAAGAAGAAACTACCTTGGTGGACAAAGGAATGTGAAGAATCGGTTAAGAATTACAAGCACTGGTTTAATGTATTTAAGAAACATAACACAAATGAAAATCAATTCAAGTTTAAATCAGCACGAGCCAGGGCAAGAAGAATCATAAAACAATCTAAAAGGAGCTGCTGGAAGGAATACATTTCATCCTTAAACAGTAAACTGAACTACACGGAGGCTTGGAAGAAAATAAACGCTATCGATGGAAAATTGAGAACAAATTACCCGAAGTCTATGTATACGCCAGACGGACAATTCATTCATGACCCGTGCGATATTGCAAATAGCTTTGGAAAGTTTTTCGCCTCCAATTCTAGTGATGCGAACCTTGCGGATAGCTTCACGAAACATAAAGAAGAAACTGAGAGATCTCCCCTAAATATGGAAGTAGAAGAAGATGAAATAGATGATTCCATACAACTGAATGTACCCATTACGCTCCGAGAACTTAAGGTCAATATACGTCAACTAAAAGACACAAGCGCCGGTCCCGACGGAATACCTAACATATTTATCCGGATGCTCCCTGAAGAAGCTATCAGTGTTCTTTTAGGCATTTACAACTATCTATATTTAAACAATGTCTTCCCACAAAAATGGTCAGAAGCGGTTATTGTTCCAATTCACAAGCCTGGTAAGGACCAATTTTTAATAGACAGCTACAGGCCTATTGCCCTAACGTGTTGTCTGTGTAAATTACTTGAGAAGGTAGTGAACTACAGACTTAAATGGTACCTAGAAAAACATCAGCTAATATCGCCTCATCAAAGTGGTTTTCGCAAAAACCAATCTGCCTTAGACAGCATTGCAATAATAGAGAACAGCATCTACAATGGATTCGCCAATAACATGTTCACAGTGGTACTAAGCCTCGACATCGAAAAGGCATATGAGATGGTTTGGCGACGGCGTATTATGGACATAATAACGAAACATGGAATTAAAGGCAACATAGCTAAGTTCGTGCATAACTTCATTAAAGAACGTTACATTAATGTCAGAGTAAGAGGAGCCTTATCAGAGAGATATATGCTGACAAATGTAGTACCGCAGGGCTCTGTGCTTAGTGTGACCTTGTTTTTGTTGATAATAAATGAACTGCAGACCAAAATCAAACCTCCCGCGCTAGTAAGCATGTATGCGGATGACTGTAATATTTGCATCACTGGTAAACATCTGTCTTCCATAGCAGTTATAGCGCAAAACATCTTAGACACCATCCTGCAGTTCTCCACTGAAATTGGTCTGAAATTCTCTAAGACGAAATCCAAATTCATAATATTCTCCAGGAAACGATCCACTGAGAAGATTCTATCCCTGAATATCGGTGAACACAAGATAAAACAATGTAAAACCTTAAAAGTCTTAGGCCTGACACTTGACGAAAGATTATCCTGGATACCTCATATTAAAAGCCTGAAAGTGGAATGCACGAAAAGGCTAAACTTAATGAAAATCATAAGCCATTCGGCGTGGGGGGCCGATTATACTGTACTTAGAAGAACATATCAGGCGTCGATCAGGGCTAAAATGGATTATGGCAGCATATTCTACGATGCTGCAAATAAGAATATTAAAAGAATACTCGATCCTATCAATAACACTGGTGCCAGGCTTATATGCGGAGCATATAGAACAAGTCCGGTGATAAGTATGTTACAGGAAGCTAATTTACCACCACTGGATAAAAGAAGAAGAAATCTAATTGTAGGATATATAATCAAAGTTACAGCTAACTGTGGCAACCCTGTGAACCAAATTTACCAGCTTACATACAGGCATAGGAAGAAATTATGTTTCAAAAAGAAACTACCAAAACCAATCACTGTACGGGCTATGCAAATACTAAGCACAATATCAGAAAAAATTCCCCCTCTTAAACCCATCAGTATCACTGACTATGCACCATGGACCATGCAGGACATTAAAGCTGAGGAGCTGACAAACAATCCCAAAAAGTCAAAAATTCACAACCAAGAGATAAGAGCCGGAATAGGAGAAGAAATTGCCAAATATGAGAACTACAACAAAATATACACAGATGGCTCGAAAAGTAGCAACTTGGTGGGATGTGCCGCTGTAACGTCAACAAGAGTAATATCAACCAAACTGCCTGACAAGTACTCAGTCCTGTCCAGCGAATTATATGCCATCATCACAGCACTAGACTACATTCTCGAAGACAACGTAAATTTTTGATAGTAACAGACTCCAAATTGGCTCTGTCGACTATTGGAAATGTCTTTTATTCAGGAAACCCGCTAGCTTTAGACATTGTTAGTATGATAAGAAACTTGAACTTTAAAGGTAAAGACATAGCTTTTGGATGGATCCCGGCTCATGTGGGTATCACGGAGAATGAGCTGGCAGACAGATCTGCCAAAGAGGCGTCACAACTTGATGAAAGAAGTAACCTTCCCATAATACCACAGGACTATCACGCCAACATCAAAAGAAAATTACAAGAATTGAACAGACAGGAATGGAATAACAACGCCCAATGTAAATTAAGAAGTATATGTGAATATGATGACTACAATCCAGCCACATTCTTCTGCAGAGCTGACCAGGTTGTGTTAACTAGATGCAGAATAGGTCACACCAAGCTCACACATGCCCATCTGATGACAGGAGAAACAGCTGTTATGTGTAATATGTGTAATGTTTCTATGTTTGTTAATCATCTATTTCTGTACCCCAGGTTTGAGACTGACCGGACGAGACATGGAGTTGAGAACGACATGTCAAGTGTACTAAAGGACAAAGATCAATGCAATCGGTTTCTCAAGTTTTTGAAAAGCATAAAATTGTACGGGGATATATAAGACATGTGTATAAACTTGAATAATGTAATGTGAATGTTCCTATAAATGTCATAACTTCCCATGTACAAAAATATTATTGTTATTTTGTAGTTGTCGCTAATAACCTTTTGTAGTTGATGCGACATAAAATAAAAAAAAAATAAATAAATAAATTCAGCGTGGTTAATGTAAAAAGATATATAGTTCATATGGAGAAATTTCACAGGTTTCTCCGTGTAAATTATTGCATTCGATTTTAGAATATTGCCGCTAAAGGAAAAGAAACTTTGTATATAGGTTATAAGACGTAGACATGATCGATAAGAGAAACTATTGACACTAAACAGCATATACTTTCTCGCGTTGTTTCTAAGTTTGCAATTTTCGAAATTTCAGATAATTCGCTGGAAATGAGACTAAAGCTGATTTTCTTCCCTCAGTTTGAAAGATACAGAGAGAAATAGATAGGTGAGAAAGAGATAGAGAAATAAGTAGGTGATCTAATGAACCATTTTAAAAAGCGATTTTCAATGTATTTGGTAGTAGGCAACGACACACCTGCACCCAACACTCCTTGGCATACCTCTGAAAGTCTAGTACCCAGAACCTAGATTCTATATATAGTTCAACTTCATTCAATACTCTTGAAGTTATAAATGTGGGGCTCAGATGGCAGCATCTGGAAATATCTAAAGAAGGTCTGCTGAAAATAATTTTTCTTGATTGCTTATTTTTGTTTCTGAACACGTCAACAGCAATATTCATTATTCTCGTAAGTGTAATGCATGTTATATCTGGGCCGGTGGCGGCGTTCCTTTCCGGTGGATTGTGAGATCCGGTACCGACGTATACGTCTACTTGAAGAGTTTCTATTTACTAGGTATCTACCCAGAAGTGTGCCGCCCCTGATGGGAGAAGCTCTAAGGTAACATGTGGTCCCTAACATGTGTGGGGTTTATTTATTTACGTATTTTACGTCAAAAACAGTTAAAACTGTGTAACGCGCTATGTGGAAGTGAATTCTGTGCACGTTTTCAAAATTCTGTGATCCCTACACTAATCCATATACTATTTGAATTTTGAATAGAGAAAAAATTAGCGTTTTTTGCAAGGATTGTTAAAAAACGCTCTAATGTATAAAAAAGTATGTTTTCAAGGATAAATAAGCAATAAATTTGCGCTCTTATCCATGATGTCTTTCGTCAAGGAATAATACTTCCTGCCGCGACCACATAGAAACGATAATTTGAATAACTATATTTCCCACTGAATTCTACAAGATGTGCACAGATAATGAAGTTACATTTTATGTCCAAAGGAAAAACAAGGGTCCATCACAAAATTTGCTCAATGGATCAGGGAAACTCCACGAAAGACCTGATCGAGATGAGGGTTATTGACCCGAAGCTGCGGTACAATACTTGTTGCAGGTTGTTTATATTTATACACTCCAAATTGTAAATAATGCATTAAATATCACTGTTAAAATTAATGTTACTTTCCTTGTGATGCTCAGTATTGTCTCTAATTGTATAGAAACAGTTTTGGAGCAGAAAAGATTTCACTTGGGATTTAAACTTTTTTATCGAATTTAATCGATTAATGTCATCCAGCAAAATGCTGTAAAATAATGTACATGTATTGTATGTGAATGTTTTGTAACGAGCTGTAGATACTGTCAGCTGATGAATATTATTTCTACGTCGAGTGTTATAATAATAGACATCGGCGTTTTCTGAAAAAATATTACCGCCTTTAAGCATGTAATTTTTGACAAAAATTACTTATTCGTAAATCAATAGACGAGGTAATGGTAAAATTCTTTGATTAATAAATAGAAGCTTACAAGAATCACGTTGGTAGGATTTGGTTAATATTCGTACAATTCTTTTTTGTAATCTATAAGTCTATAAGATGTATTTCCCCAGAATATTATGCCATCTTGTTTTTATCTTCCCTTTCCTTCCTTTTAGTATCTTCCCTCTTAGTATCCCTCCTTTCTTTTTAGTATATTTCCTTCGTTATTCTCGTCCCCTCTCTTTACATGCACACTACTACATATGTCGGGAGACTAGTCGGGGGCTTAGCGGTTGTCCAGGATGAGATGGTGCTCCACTGGCAAAGATACCAAAAGAGGGAGAATACTCCAAGCCGAGTGTTGGTCAACTCGCGATAAACATTGCCACCATCCATGATATATGTTTGTATGGATGTATGGAGGTAGACCCCGTGCGGTCTACAACACCACAACTTCTTGCTTCGTCAGGGGGACAAGTCCCCGGGGTGGGCACCTTGGCCTTTAGGCTCTCATCCTTCCCCTCCCCCGCCGACGCGCAAACCGGCGACGGGCTGACGTGCGAATCCAACCGGAATCCAGTTTGCCCTCACGGCAACCTCTCCATACAATGCCTGGGTAGGGGCCACCCTGCTATATCAGAGCTCCTAGCTTTCCGGGCTAGTACCGGAGACTCGACAATACGCCACTCCAATGCGCCGGAAACAAGTTCCATCCTCTTGGCCCAGAGTATCGGGCCACTGCCACGACGAATCCGAGAGCCCAACTGGGGGCCACCTGGACTAAGGCCCCGGCGGCTCGGAGCCCCTATCCCGTCTCCTCAAGGCTTACCGCCAGCTATCGACGGGGGTGACACCGGAACCGAAGCAACCTGACGAGTAACATACTCGGCGCCGGATCTCGCCATCCAGCGGGGAATATCACCGCCATCTCCAGAGAAAAAAACATGCACTACACTAACGGGACTAATGACTAAATCCGTTGATGAGCCCGGAAACACGAAAAATCAATCAATCAATCGAACAATTCGTCTGATGAAAAAGACGGTTCGATCATCGAAAGGTGACACAAACAATTTACTTAATTTATTGAACTTACATTCTTCTTTGATGAATGTCTAGTTTTAATAAACTGTTAATTTGTAATAAGGAAAAAACTGTTAATTTGTTTTTTAATTAATTTATTCAAGTATTATTTTTCATTTTCCCACTGAGTAAACGAATATTAATTCGAAGCCTGTTCTAACGCTAATAGACTTTTCTTAAATGAGAGGACAAGGAAAGTTGAAGCTTTGACAAGAGGAAATTTGTGGTCCCTAAGAGACCTTGGTAGTAATGGAGGGGATGAATTCAGAAAAAATTCATGTTGACAGATTTTGTAATGGAGAAATTGAATCGAGAATTATTGAATAATTGAATTGAAATTAGTTATGAACGAAATAATTGATTTGATTGGTTTCATATCGTTTTAAGGAAGTAATAGAAAATAAATGGGTATGCGATGATATTAAATGTTTTAGAACTTCAGAAATATATTACAAAACAACACTGTGAGAAAATAACATTTATTCTCAAATAACTGTCAATTATCACATATTCTTTTATTTTTTTATCTTACTCGAATTTATGTAAATACTTGCGAAAACACTGCAAATAAAATGCTTTGCATTGAATTATTTACTTATTATGCCCATATTATCTAAAATAAATTTGTCAATGTTTGTTTCAAGTATGAACCACTGATTCTGATGTGCTTATTGTGATTAATGTAATTTTCCTTTCATCTTATGTCTTCTGATTCTTATTCATTTTTCCCTACGCAGTAGAGGGGAATTTATGTAATGAGCGAAAAAGCGGCGAATTTTCGGCAGAAAAACCTTTATGTGTCCTGGTATAGAGAAAGTGAATAAAATACAGTTGCTTAATTTAGAAAAATCTTCTAACACGTGGTTATACCCAGAAACTATGTTTTGTAAGTCCTTGAAAGCTAAAAATCGAATGGTGGCAAAACGTCTGTCTGTCGGTCTGTGTGTGAACAACGCTAGCGGCTAAAATGTTCAACCGAATTTCTTCAAAATTGATATTCCCCAATCGATCTAACTGGCGTTGCGGCTTCTTGAATTTGAAATCGATATTCTAATTTTGGTGGGGTCTTTACATGAAGCCCCTAGGACATTTTCCAAATTTTCAAAAAATTTCTCTGACGTTTTTTATTAAATTTTTGTTGGATAGTGTAAAGAACGTTGAAGAGAATGGTGCAGGTCTCATTTCGTTGAATACCTTAATTTTATTAAAATTGCAAAAGTTCAAAATTTTTTCTGCGCCTTCCTACAGTTAAAATTTTAAAAATATGGTTTTTCCCTTGATAAAATTTGTTTCTGAAAAATAGATTTTGAAATAAAAACATGTAAAATTTTTCAAAAATTTGAATACTTTTCGCGTAATTTTGCGTTAAAATAGGGCGAGAAAGTACGGCTTGTTTTAGCACCATTCGTTCTTATCCTCTGCTTTCCTTCACAATGAAATATTCAGAAATTCAGAAATATTTTGCCTAGCAGTCTGCCTGCCGCTCGTTTACAGAAATATTACAATCAGAAGTAAACATAATCGTGCATTAACAATGAGTTACTTAAATATATAGAGTTATAACTAAAACAATGTTTAAACTCAACATGAAACGCAGTGAAAAAAGTGACACACACCAGAATTGCTGTTTCTTTCTAGCATTAACGTTTGAATAATCTAGATTTTCTCTTGGCAGTACGGTATTTATTAGTTTTATTGTCACGCATTCAATACTTTCTTTACAAATCTCACAGACTAAAACTAAAATTCTGAGACCCAAGTCCTTACGTGGTTGCTGCTGACTAAGGAGGGTGAAGCACGAGATATTTGGCAAACTACTATCAAATGTTGCTAAACTTAGATTTGAAATAGATAAATGACTACCTAATTGTATAGTATGCATGTGTACTAACTAATAATGATCTAAAAAATGTTTATCTGGATGTTGAAAAAAAACTTTCTAATTTTAACATAAACTAAACCCTGGCGAAAGAACCATACTGTGGTTCCAACATAATTTGTATCATACTTTAATAATCCTTAGTAATTCTGCATTTTCAAAGAGGTAGTTTGTAAGTAAAGAAGAATTTTGGAGTTGCTGTGCTTGTAGAACCCCAAGTGAGCATTCAAATGGCACCAAGATGTCGAACTTGGTTCAGTACTTCTCTCGTAGGAGGGAGGGTCAGAGTCAACTTTCTTTCTTAATACATTTTGTATGTATTATGTAGTATTTTGTACATACAATTTAAATGTAATAAAATAGATTTTATTGCATTAGACCGAATATTTTGTTAACAATCCTTGCAAAAAACGCTCATTTTCTTTCTGTGTTCAAAATTCAAATATTGCTTAGGGTAGGGATCACAGAATTTTGAAAACGTGCGCAGAATTCACTTCTCCCCATTGCACGTCTTACACAGTTTTTAATTCTTTTTGACGTAAATTAAAAAAATAAACAAGAAATATTTTATTGGTATTGTAGGACGTTCAATATGTAAATTAGGTGAAAATTATGTAAAATTTGACCAAATATTATATTCATGTGTGTACTCTCTTTCAGGATTAACACTAAGATAATAATTTGTTAACCCAATTTTCAAATAATTATAAGTCCAACGAGGGACGTTTAAAATGTATGCCCTTCGCTGTTAATTATCACCAAGGAATTGTTATAAATGATAGAATTCCCAGTACGGCATCAAATTTGAAAATATTTTGGGCCGCCTATGAGCCAACAACTATCCTACTAGAAAGAATAATAAAACAACCTCCAAAGGTTTGAGGTAATATATTCTAAATCAATTTCGACTCTCTGCTTCTAAACGCGACAAAACTCTTAGCTATTCACTGTACCATCGGCACACTGGCAGTCGAAGGGTACAACCATTTACAAATAATATACTCCAGTTTTGTGTTTGTTCAATCTCGCGATCAAATTTTCAATCTCGCCACCAAGGCGCAGCCCCTAAAAGCTTTCTTCCCGCGCGGCCACCCACTATTAAGAGCGTACTTTCACCAACCTCTCACAAGTCGCTCTCTGTGCATGCCAGCACGCTGCTGCACTTCGAAAAATCCAACAAAAGGGCAATAAAAACATTTATAGTGTCTTCCGCGCAAACCGCCGTTCCCACGGGCCCACGCCCGCCAAGAACATTGACTGCCGCTTCTCGGCGCCGCCAGCTGGGTTTTAAGCCCTCATTAGCCTAGGGCTGGGCCACCCCGGCGTGCGGGGCCCTTCACGCACCCCATCGCTCGCTACCTGACAAGCGTCCAAGAAATGTGTACAAATATTTCTGGGAATCGCTTCGGGCCTCCCTCGCAAATATAAGCCCGTTAATGTATCTCGCCGGCGAAAAGAGCTTCAGGTGCACTGCCGGCGCGCCGCCCCGCTCCTTGGCCACCTGCAAGCCAGATGCCTCAATTCCCGTGGGATGGAAATCTCAAATACAAACGGGCCGCCATCGCGGGCACCCCACGTGAACCGCCTTTGCTTCCGATCGCCGCCAATGTCACGTGACACTCCTCTCCCCAGGCCCGAAGGCGCATCACGAATAGGGAGCCGATCGCGGGCACTTCAAACTTTCCCGCCTTACCATAGGCCCAAGTCATAGCCCCGTGACTCTCCCCTCAACGGCCTCAATCACACCCGCAATATAATAAATACTGCGACTTCGCTCCCACATGGGAGAACAGACTAAACAGAACGGAGAATGAATTGACAGAATGGCAGAATGAGCACAATTGACAGAGACAATCGACAGAAGAGAATCAACAGAACTTCTCAAACTACACTGCTCCGAACTTGTTAAACTGACTGACCAGCAAAACTCATCAAGGTCGGCTGTTCCTGCTTCGCCTATCAAGGCGATTAGTACGGCCAAATCAAGCCTGCCTCAAATTCGTGCCACTCGCGGGCCGCAGCCGCCACCTGGCCGAATTCACGGCAAACTCCACCACCAGCTCCGGTCATCTGAGTCCGCGCCCATACCAGTTCGCACCACCGAACTGCCTGGAGCCTACCTCAGCCCGGACAGCGACACACTCAGCCGAGTGATTTGGGTTGGTGCCTTCCTTGCTACAAACTGTAAGTAAGCTAACCCAAGTGTACTTCAAGAAAGAAGAGCAGTCAGTAACTTTATAAACTTTCAATGGTCCTCCGGCTTATTATAAACCAAAACCAGTTGTATTCATAATTATTATGCAATTAAATTTATATTCATTCTCATTGCATATTGTCTATCATTCCCCTAAAGGCAAACAATCCCCTGAAACCCGTTCTGATCCCCGTATGTAGTCGCACTCGCAGCACGGCACCTCCCAGTGCTGCATCTGCTACAGTGTAATTTCTGAACACCTGGCCTCACGGTGCTGTGCTAGTCACTTCAGTGACGGGCAGTTGATGGTGGAGATTTTTCACCATGGTGGAGTCCAAGCTCCAGTGTCGCAGGGCCGCAGACAACTAGGGAAGGGAGTATTATTCAGGAAGTATTATTCCGAAGGACAACATGGATAAGAGCCCAAAATTTATTGCTTATTTATCCTTGAAAATAGAATTTAATTACAAGGAAGCTTTTTTTTCAAAAGTCAAGTAGTATATGACTTAGTGTAGGGATCACAGAATTTTGATGTGCACACAATTCACTTTTCCCCATAGCACGTCATACGCAGTTTTAACTGTTTTTTGACGTAAAATAAATAAATAAATAAAACTGGCGCCCGCGTAAACACAATTGCGTAGCTCCGCCTCGAAAAGAGCGTCTCATCAGTAAAGATCTACATAACAGCTTCACCTGTGCTTAGCGGGGAGACGAATGTTACTCGTAAACTCGTCGCCCGTGTGCTCGGACCTTCCACGCCTCCGTCGATTCAGATCGGCCCAAACTGGCCCTGCCGATCTCCCTTTACCCCTAGTCGGTTCAGATCAGCCCTAACTGACCTGCTGTCACTCCTCCGCCCCGCTAGTTCGGACCGATCTTCCGGAGTCCCGCTAGCAGCTTTCCACCCCCTTCCCTAACCGCTGTGCACTTCGAGTGTCGGTAACCCGTCCGATGGCCACAGCAAAGTCTCTCTTCCTGAGAACAGTCCTTGGCGAGGCTGGGCTACGTCAGGTGCCAATGCAAGTAACACTACCCCAATAAACTGCTGTTTGCCATGATTGGGGTCATCCCTATTCCTATTACTCCCTCTCATCCGTCTTAGGCCTTTAGGAAAATAGGGAACGGCCCGGAGGGCACCTTCTGCCCTTACCGTCCTTCCCCCTACCCCCAACGTGAAGTCAGACACATCCCCCACGGCATAAGCCATATCACTCCACGCCAATGCCAGCTGGCCGGGCCGTTCCTCGCGCCGTCCGAAAATGCCTCTCACGCCTCCACATCCCAACTCTCTCTCCCTGCTGGCGGCGGGCCCGCCCCTACTCCACGGTTAGGAAGGGGGGGCGCAGATCAGCCTCACTTGACACTTGGGCAGCCAGGGGGCGCCATCCGACGGCGACTTCCTTCAACCTGGCGGAGCGGCAACGAACTGACTGGCTTGACGTAGCCAGCGGGAAAATCAAAAAAAAAGTTTTTTTAGTGCGACACGCGAAATTCTTATTCTGTCACCCATAATCCATTGCAAACACCATGGAACACCCAAACTGGGCGGGAAATTAATAGTTCGCACAAGGAGCACCCATCTCGGCGAGAAAATAAGTCTAGAGTCTGCTCCGGCACAAATGTGTTAACACTGGGTAAACGTCAAAGCTGAGTAAAAGTGAACGTCCAAATTATAGAGGTGTATTAATGAAAGAGAAAAACATCAATAGAGACAGACCATAAAATGAAAAATTCCATTCCCTCAAGTTTTAATGATTTCGTATTCTGTTAAGTTTTTGTTCTGGATATTGTACGCAGGATTGTTTTAGTGAACTGAACGCAAGTATTCAACTTTTTGAAGACAAATCAAATGTCAATATGTCATGATATTTCAATAATGTTTTATACGAAATTTTTTAATGTCTGTATTTTATATTTCCCTGCTTTCTCACTTCACTCACTTTC
>BLKR01013098.1:0-13701 GCA_011170035.1 Teleogryllus occipitalis | reverse complement strand
TCATTTAATTAGTAAAACAAATCAGGATTTAGCCTCTTTACTTGAATGGTCAGTGAGAAACGGCCTTAAACTAAATCCATTAAAATCTCAATCAATTATAATTGGCTCCTATCTATCCCATAAAGCACTTCAAAATCTAAATATTAAAATAAATTGGAGATAAAAAAAACTACAAAATAAATTATGAAAGATATTTGTTTAGCATTATGCATCAAATGTTCACAAAAAATCTCAAATACATAAAAATCATTAAAAAACATTATGAGAATGCCCACAACCACCCGGCCAGGACGACGGCTTAGGGCCGATTTTAGTTTACAACGTCATGTACTAGGGGAAAAAAAGCATTCAGTCAAAGCCATGACAAGTTAAACAATAATGTATCAGAAATTACTTTTTATTCATTTATTTACTTATTTAGTCAAAAACTGTATGTGACGTATGGGGGAGAAAATCATCTGCGCACGCTCTCTTGAGTTTCAGAATCCCTTCCCAACAATTAACTATTAATAGTAGTAGTAATAATAACAATAATAATATTAATAATATTAATAAATTTAAAAAAGCAAGAGATTAACATTTCAAAAACAACATATTTTCGTTCCCGAATTTTAGAAAACTTATTTTTAATGGTAAAGGAACGAACAGATTTGATTTTTCTGTATTGTCAACAAAATAGAAACTCACCCTAAGCTCTACTATCACTACAAGCAAAAGGAAAGTTCAACAAAACGTGCGCATATTGAAGCTACATTTACGTCCAGAAGCAAATCAAGGGGCCATCTCAGTATTTGTTCAATGGATCAGGGAAACTGGACAAAACCCGATCGAGATGGGGTCATTGACCCTTAAGCAGAAGTACATTACTTGTTAGTCATATTGAGTCTTTTTTAAAAATTATACAATGCAAATGTAAACTAATTCATTATACTATACCTTGGTTTTGTTAAAGTAAACATTATTTTTCTTTTTGACGATCAGTATAGTCTCTAACTGTATAGAAACAGTTTTTCAGCAGAAAATATTTTACTTTTAACTGAAATTTGTGTACCAATTTTAATTGTTTAATTTCATTTGGCAATGCGTTGTAAAGTAACGTACATGTATTGTATGTGGACTTCTTGTGGTGAGCTGTTGATACTGACACTTGATGAACATGATTTCTACGTCGAGTGTTGTAACTATAAATATCAGTATTACATTTACTTTTATAAGCAGCAACATTATAAATATTCTTCAGAATATTTATGGAAGAGCATCAATGAAAGTAAGAATCAACACCCATACTAGAACCAATTTGATAGAAATAACACAAGGCGTACTACAAGGTGATTTGTTGAGCCCTACACTATTTGCTCTTTTCCTTCGTGGCATTACCAGTTTCTTCATGGATGAAACTATTGTAATGGATCTTCAACACAAGATAGATAGGCTATCCAAGTATTGTCAGAAAAAAACCCTCGAAGTTATTCTAAAAAAAACAACAACAAATAATCAAATTAAAAAAGTCTGGCAGAATGAGGTCAGAGAGGCCAATGAAGTAAAGAGGTGAAATTATAGAAATGGTCAAGCAGTACAATATTTAGGTATCAAATTCACAATGTCAGGGTTATTCGATCACGCAGCTGCTAATGCCGTGACCAACGGAAACACGGCATTGGGTTGAGTCTGGAAAATCTTAATATTAGAGAAAAATGATAGCTGGCACACTGATAGAAAACTGTTCGATTCCATGGTAGCAACTACTGTGCTATAAGCTGCAGGTATCTGGGGTCTAAGATACACTAATCAACTGGATAAGATACAAACGAACTTCTACATACGTCGTTTGGGGCTGTCGAGAACAACTCCTAGGTACACGATTAGAAAGGAAACTGGCTCAACTAAAATAGAATCAAAAATAATTAAAAGATCACTGACGTTCATGACAAAATTGCTATCATGGCACCTTGTCGATACCGACGTATAATTTTCAACAAATTTTTAGAATCAAGAAATGCATGTCCTAATTCTAGTAAATACAACTGGGTGTCCGTTCTGGACGGGTTGATGAATGATTTGGGCTTTCATAACAATTACGCAGCAAAAAAATCCGATTGTAGTCAAAGATAGTATTCCTTCGATTGTTACAATTGTAAATAAAATCTTTGTGGACGATACTCGTAGAATCATAAATTCATCATAGAGCACAATAAACAGAGAAATTAAAGATCTGCAATCTACAGAGTCAGAGAAATAACTAACTTAGGATTTCCCCACTTCCATTACTACAATAGTCGCTCACATCAGGATGTCCAGTGACAGAAAAATCAATATCAGGAGGAGGAGGAATGATGATGATGATGATGCTATTTTCGAAATATGGAGTCTTCGCCGAAAATGAGACTAGTACCACATTTTTTCCATGCTTTGATATATACGAGGAGAAAATTTAATGGGAAAATCTGGAGTGGTTTTTGAGAGTGTTTTTTAGAAATTGCATAAGTTTTGGACATGCAATGTAGTCCTTTTCTCCAAAAATTTTATATGCCTTTTTTAAAGAGCTGATTTTGTAAAACAGACTTTGTTCAAGGCAATTCTTCAATTTTGAAGTTTCGAAACATTTTTTAGTTAACTTTTTGCAATTTTCGAAAATACTAGAGAGTTCACCGAAAATGAGAATAGCACCATATTCATTTTTTACCTTCATCTCTTGATACACATGAGGATAAAATGTAAAGAAAAAATGGAGCGGATTTTGAGATTTTTTAAGAAATTGTATTAGTGCAGAATTTCTAGCAGGAACTATCCAAAATCTACTCGTGTCTTCCAAAAATTGTTAATGAACATTTTAAAAAGGGCTGATATTTTTACAAGCGACTTTGTACAAGGCAAAAATCTCTATCTTCAATTTTGCAGTTTTGAAATGTTTACTTTTTACAATTTTCGAAGCTATTGAGAGTTCGCCGAAAATAGGACTTGCATTATATTTTTTTACCGTCCCTTGAGGAGATAAAAAACATACACGAGATGAAATTTTAAAGAAAAAATGAAGCATATTTTGAGAAAATATTGTTTAAACATTTTTAAAATTGCATAAATTTCTCGCAAAATTACACGAAAACTACTCACATTTCTGAAAAATTGAACATGATCTTATTTCATGATCTATCTTGCAATTTTCCAATTTTCAAAAAATCTGGGATTTCAACGAACATTAAACCTGTACCATTCTGTTAAGCCTCCTTTATGCTATTCAGGGACAAAGTTAAATCCAAAGATTTGGGAATATTTTTGAGAAATTTTGAAAGCGATTTTTGGGATTCAAGGAAAGTACCCTTTACATGAAGTACCCTATACAAAAATCAAAATATCCGTTTGAAACTCTGGAGATCGATCGGAGAATATCGATTTTGGAGAAAATCGGCTGAACATCGGAGAAAAGACTGCGTTTGGCCACAGACGGAAAGAGTTTTGCCGTCAATCAATTTTTCGGTATCAAGGATCCGTAAAACGTGTATTCTGGCTACATCATGTGTTAGAGTGAGTAATTTACTATATATAGGAACAGGATTTATCCACCTTTTCGTTACAAGGGCGCAGCATTAGTTTTTCTGTCAAAAAATCGCCGTTTTCCGGTGTGTATAATAATGAAGATAGTGATTTTTTCCTTAATGAAATCCGTTCTTTAAAGGTGACTATTGAAATGAAATCATATTAAATTTTTCGAAAATATGAGTAGTATTAGCGTAATTTTGCCCGAGATATAGGCAATAATTTTTTTAAATAATTGTTCTCAAAAGAGGTCTCAAATTTTTTCTTTAAATTTTCTCTTTTTATGTATCAAGGCACCGCCCCAGTCGGGGCAACCTCTGAATTCCCGTCTGGCCTCCCGACATGTGTGGTAGTGTAATGCTTGTTAGTGTAAGTGTATGTAAGAGGTGAGAAGAGGACAAAGAGGAGGAAGGAATGATCGCGCGCGGTACAAGGCCCGTGTGTTAGGATTCTGCTCCGACATTCGCCTGGTGACGCTCGGAGAAACTACGGGAAACTACCGATCGGATCAGCGGTCGCTAGATTTTGGAAATACTCCCATCGTCAGGGTTCGAATCCTGAGACTTCCCGGCCAGAGAGGTCCTACAGCCAAATGACGCCTAAGCCGGTTTTACCTTGATTTATTGAGTAAGTACAATGGTTTCTTGCTTTGGTTCGGGGCACTAAATGTAGTTTTTGTCTTCTAACCTGAAAGAGTTTTGTTAAATTATTTCGACGTGAAATGAATAAATAGAATTTCACTGAACTACAAGTAGTTCGGGGCTTGTAACAAAACACTCAGCGTTGCTGCCAGTCGATCCACTGTTGGCCCTCCTCCCCCCCCTGCTCGATCGCTAAAACAACCCAGCGCGACCGAACAGCGTTCGGTCGATCTCCCCTCGGCCTCGCCTCCCCCAAGCAAACCCTTCAGGGGAAAAACGCGATCCTCAGGCCGGGGCGCATGTTCGGTATGTAATACACTCACTTACGTGGCGTCGTCGGGGCAGCTGTCGACGAGTGGCGGAGGGTCGACGGGGCACGGCACCCCTCTACCCTCTTCCCCACCCCTTCGTCCACCCCCGCGCGCCACCACTCTCGAGGGTTTAATTCGCGCGCGGGTAGCGGAGGGGAAGGCACCGGGGGATCGGGTGCAAATTGAATTTTTCCCGAGCCATTGCTCGTCGCTCCAACTTGTACAAGTAGATTAAGCATTCTTCGCGCGAGAGATGGGGGGGGGGACGAACGAGGCGTCACCGAAGCCCCCGCCCAAGGGGGAGGGTTCCAGGTCGGGGTCAGAGGAAACGTTGACTCAGCGGGGGAAGGTGCGTTACGAGATGCGACTTCGCAGGATAGGGCTGTCGTTTGAAATTTGCTTATTGGAGACGGCTCCCTTGGAGTGCCGCAAGGGAAGTTCAGCCCTGAGGGAGGGCACAAGGGTCTTAAACAATCAATTTAGTTGGTGGAACAATTAATTTGGATGGAATAATAGCGATGTACTCGTATGTTACATAACCACAGATCAATTTTTCGGAACTAAATATCTGCTCCTCCAATCACTTCTAAACAACGTCCTCTACACCACGTCAGTGTTACCATTCAAACTGAAAGACCAGTGCTCGATTTATAAAATTACAGGTCCAGGAACGCGCCCCAAATTAATTATTAACTTAATAGAAATAGATATATATTTCTAATATAATTTAATAATTATGTATCATATGTAATAACAATTAGTATTGTAGTAGCATTGGCTCTTTGTGAATAATAATAATAATAAGAAGAAGAAGAAGAAGAAATAAAAAAATTGAGTTTCTAATGATATTTTATCTTTTTTAACAAATAATTTTATTACATTCTTAGAAATGAAACAGTAGTGTAAAATTATTTAATTTTGAATTTACAAAACTTGGTTGAAATAAAAAACGAAGTTGCCGAATGTTTGTCCTCTGATAATTGTTTGTTGATTTTCCCGTTTCCCGAGGCACCGGAACTCCGTTCCCCAGTAATCAAGCCTTGAGCAAGACAAACTACACCATTCAAGATGTTGAAAATGGGACGTAAATTCCTAGAGATCGAAGGCATCTCTGTTATTGAACACATACAAACTGCAAATCTTTCAGTCTTCTTGGATATTTGTTGAAACGACATCAGTTGTTGTTTAAAATTAAGAAAAGTTGCAACGACATAATTGATTCAAAACCTTCAAAGTGCCGAACCCAAGAATGAAGGTGGAAGAACTTATCATAATGGAAATACATGCTCTTCCGGAAGTTTTTTGTCTGAAAAAGGTGACTTACAGAAAATGGTGCATTACATTGATCAAGACAATTTAGAAGTTGAGCGTTAATTTCACATTTGAATTGAGCGATAATTTACCGTTAATTTGACAAAAAATCGTCGTTTGAATTGGTGTTTCGGGACATGTCAACTGCTATGGTAGTTACTCCCATTAGTATAGAGAATGTGTTTATCCTAAAAGGTGGTGGTGATTCTTTTCCCGCTGTATAATGAGATTCGGCGCCGACCTGTACGTCGGTAGATAGATTTATTGACCGATGTTTCTGGGCACGTCAACTTCTATAGTCAATATATCCATTAATATAGTGAATATTTTATTCCGGGAGGTGTTCCCTCCCATTGGATAGTGAGATCCGGCGCAGACCTGCACGGCGTCTGGCAAAAGAATTTCCCCCTCCAATCATCTCGCTTCAGTATGGCACCACGCCGGCCGAGAAAGCTCTAACCTCCTGATTGGTCTACCGACATATGTGGTAGTGTGGTGCATGAAAGTGTTTGTGTGTAAGGGTAGAAGAAGGAACAGGAAGGAAAAATTGCACGCGGTCCGTGGCCCGTTTGTTAGGGTGCTGCTACGACCATTCGTCTGGAATTAATCGGAGATACCATGGAAGACTATCAACAATCGATATTATTTTGTAGAATACTACCTATACTTGGGTTTTCGTAACGTGGCAGCTGAGAGTATTATCTTCAAGGTGGAATAAGGCACGACTTTTTGCGCCTTTCTCGGTCCTGCCGCAAGATGTATCATCGCGACCGCATCAAGCAGTGCTGCAGATCAATTGAATCTTGCGGCACCACCGAGAAAGACGCGAAAAGCAGTGCCATATTCCATCTTGAAGATAAGACCCTCAGCTGCCACGTTACGAAAACCCAAGTATATCAACATAATCCGGGTTCCACCGGTCCCCTTTCCCTTCTCCACTTATACTTCGCCTGTTCCCGAACTGTCCCTGGTCATTTCCCCAAGTGTTCCTACATGGGGAAATGTCCCCCACATGTCCCTCAGTCGTTCCCCAAAACTCGCGATCTGCGAAAAATCAACTGTTCTCAAAAAATTCATATCCCAACGGGATACTATATGCGCCAGCCATGGCAAATAAACTTTTGCACTTGTTGCTGTTTGTTTTAATTTATTAATTATCATTGTGGTTATTAATAATTGTGAGTCTCCATACATTTTTATATCAAGTGCTACTACAATTTTATTATATTTTTTTATCTTTTGCCTTTTATTGTATAAATAATGTCAGTAGTATTTTATTTAGATCACTGCCCGCTAAATTTGCCGTTTATGTTTTTTATAACCTAAGGATGAAGAATAGAACTCTTCCTCAGAACGTTGCGTAATGTTATATATAGAAGAATAAAAAAATTCAAGTTAGTTCTTTAGCAATGTTTGCCTCTAAATAGTTTTGTGTATTGGTCTGTCAAAAACATTCCAATAGCGAAATATCTTCCGACGCAGTGAATTAACTTGGTGGCAGAAGCTGTTTTTATACGTATCATATTTTTACCGTATTTATTTATTTATCGTCAAAGAACCATTAAAAACTGTGTGACGTGCTATGGGGAGAAGTGAATTCTGAGCACGTTTCCAAAATTCTGTGATCCTCACACTAAGCCATATACTACTTGAATTTTGAATACAGAAAGAAAATAAGCGTTTTTTGCAAGGATTGTTAACAAAATATTCGCCCCGATGTAATAAAATCTATATCCAAGGGTAAATCAGCAATACATTTGGGCTTTTATCCCTCATCATGTCCTTCGTCAAGGAATAATACTTCCTGCAACGACATCATGGAGAAAGATAATTTGAATAACTATATTTCCCACTGAATTCTAGAAGACGTGCACAGATAATGAAGTTACATTAATGTCCAGAAGCAAAACAAGGGGCCACCTCAGCGTTTGCTCAAAGGATCAGGGAAACTGGACGAAAAACCTGATCGAGATGGGGGTCATTGACCCGGAAGCTGCAGTACAATACTTATTACAGGTTGTTTAGAATTATACAGTCGAAATGGTACATTAAGTATCACTGTTAAAATTAATGTTACTTTCCTTTTGGTGCTCAGTACAGTCTCTAATTGTATAGAAACATTTATGCAGCAGAAACGATTTCACTTGGGATTTAAACTTTTCTATCGAATTTAATCGTTTAAAGCCATCTGGCAAAGTGTTGTAAAATAATGTACATGTATTGTATGTGAATTTTTTGCAATGAGCTGCAGATACCGTCACCTGATGAATATACTACGTCGAGTGTTATAGTTATAGACATCGGTGTTTTCTGAAAATATATTCGCGTCTATGAGCAAGTCATTTTTGACAAAAAACACTGACTCCTAAATCAACAGACAAGGTAATGGTAAAATTCCTAGTTTAATAAAAAAAGGCTTACAAGAATCATGTGGGTGGGATTTGGTCATTATTCCTACCATTCTTTTTTGTATTCTAAAAGTCTGGGAGCGATAATTTGTACTTCCCAAGAATATTATGCCATATCTCAGGTGGGAATGAACATTTGCGAAGTATCTGGCCTTCCCAAAGAAGGGTACTAAGTCCAGTCTATGTAGCACGATCGGCAACAATGAAAAAAAATCCTAAGATTTTCCAACCGTAGTGTTGCCATTTTTGCGAACTTACAGCGCGGCAATCGATGAGCGGGAAATTCGAATTTCCAATTTCGATTTTTCTTCCAAATATTGTAAATTTTGAGTGCGCTGAAAATGGAACTAGCACCACTTTCTTTTCTGTTCTTTGTTACAAACGTGGAAAAAATTTCATTAAAAAATTGGGGCCATTTTTTAGAAAATAATTGTTTAAAATTTGATAATGGCCTACGTGCCACGCAAAATTACGCAAAATATTGAAGGAGTAACGGGTACTGTACATAAATAAAGCCCCAAAAACATTTTCAACATTTTTAAAAGAATGGCTCCATCGTTTTTGATTAAATTTTGTTGTTGGCAGTTTAAAGGACTTTTCAAAGAATGGTACAGATATCGTGTTCGTTGAAAACCCCGATTTTTCGAAAACCACAAAAGTTCGAAATTGTTTTGGAGTCTTCCTACAATAAAATATTAAAGACAGATTTTTTCTTTAATGAAATATGTTCCTTAAAGATAGATTTGGATATATGGTCATGAACAATTTTTGGAAAATTTGAGTACTCTTCGCATAATTTTTGAGAAAAAATATGGGTGAGACAGTACGTAATGTTTTAGCATCACTAATTGCTTTGGCAACACCGCGCTGGCTACATTAGACAGTAGCAATCGCAACTGCGAACCACCGCCGTCATTGCCGGTTCTATTTACTAAAAATTACTAATTTTATTTATTGCTAAAACATGCATTGGGCATCGTTGACGCAGTTATGTACGCAATATAATACATTAATGCATTGAATTCAATAGCAGAAAGCTATTTTCATTTAAACATTTGAATTAAAAACTATACGTATTTTTATTTTATTTTTATTTTTAATTTGAAGTTTATTTCGGAGCTTTTCAAATGATAGCTGAAGTGTTAGACAGAAATTGATGCATTATGATATTACGTAACCGTTACCAATATTACGAGAAAATGTGTACTGTTGTAGTGAGGTTAGTTTATTATAAAGTTTTTACAAGGCAACAGATGACATCGCTTTCAAGATCTCTGGTGACAAAACTGTGTCTAGTCTCGTTACTACTCGAATCATTTGTTCGCCATGATGTGAGTTTGTTTCTAGTGACCGAGATCAATGTTGCTATGATGCGTAGCGGGCTTAATTTTTCGCGTTCAGTTTGAGGGGAACAAGAATCTCGTTCTTACTTCGCGGAGGCAAATATGCAGTCTTCCCTTCCTACATTGATTTGTTTCCTCTGCGCGTCCAATCTCGCTGCAACACCCGACGGGGAGCAGGGAATTGCCCTTCAAGTCACGTGTCCACATCCGCAATACTCTTTGGGTTCTCTTTCATTCTCCCTCCTAGGAAACACTGTGCTCTCATATTGTTTTCGTTTCCTTTCTTTGGATTTGACACATTCGGTAAGGGTCTCAAATTCTTCCTATTTTTCTTATCCTTTGTGTTGTTCATATTACTAAGCCCGAAATTCTTAAGTTTGCATCTATTTTGATCCAATGTTCATACTTTCAATGTATGGACATTTTTTATATATACCAGGGGCGAAATTGATGAACGATCTTAGCAGTAGAGGCTAGTGGATAAGAAAATGAATATTCAGAATTTTTTATAAAATCAGCGTTTGTTGCTCTTCGTAATTATGTTATACTATATTTGTCCAATTTATTTTCAACTGACTACAATAGAATTCACAACAGTAGTTCACAAATCACATATTAGCTAGGCATACATCACAGTAATCTCAATGTATTTTCAGTTCATTATAATACTACGTTTCTAGGAATATTTCTTCGTTCAGGTGAATACTATAAAACAGATTCACACATCACTAACATAACAGATAAGCATCACTAATTTATATTTATATATTTATTCATTATTTTAAACATGAATACATTTAAATATTTAGTACTCAATATAAATCATGGAGCACTCAATACAAATCACCAATCAGCAACTCCGCACTCACCAATTCAGCGAACATAAGAAATGTCAAATATTGTAAAATTAATTGTGTCAATAGGCAGTGCAACAGCATCTCGGTCATGGTGACCGGCCATACCAGCACAGCTGGTAGCCTTTAAATAAAGGTCAGTACATACGGAAAGATCGTACCCCACCATTCATTTCCACAGACTTCGGTGGAAATGAATGGTAAATTTCCCATCTCAGGGCGAGTTTGGCCCTCATCGCATTTTGACCCCATCAAAAACCATGCAAAAACAATGTAAAATATTATAATTTGTTTTAATTTATGATTTATAAGTTTTTTAGGATATTTTTAATGTATACATACCAGTGACCTCCTTTGTCGTTATTGTAGTAACTAGTAGTGCCCGTGCGAATAATTCGCACGGAGTTCAATATTTTTAAAATTCCCTTAATTACAATTTTCTTTTATTTATACTGGAAGTTCCTTTTTTTTTATTTATAAAATTTTTAGCCACTGCATCTAATTCAATATTGTAATTTAAGAGTTTTATCACAGCAGAATGTACTAATTTTCTTTAACTCAAATTCTCTGTAGGACACTAACAAATCAAAATGTATGAATAATGGGACTTGATATAATTAATTCTTCCCAAATACAATAATTTAAGAATAAATCAATTCAAAATATCAATAACATTCATGATAATGTTGACCAACACGATCAATAACAGGACAAAATATCAATAACCTTTATTATTGAAAATTACAATCCATGTTCAAAAATCTATCACTAAAAATAAACTATAAAAACCAACAAACAAAAAAAAATTGCCACAATAAATAAATAAAGCCTTTCTTGCTCGCGAGTGAATATAACTTACCACTTTCATTGAATTGGTCCTTCCCTTCAAGAATGGATATGAACACATTTATTAATAACCTTGCTTGTGAAAATGCTAAATAAATGTGGAACAGGCATAGGTAAATAAATACTAATTTGAGAAGAAAATAAATAGAATTTAATACACAAATAAAAATAAAATTTATACACTATGAAATGTACACACTATAAAATTAACATTATTAAATTTAACAAACAAATAAAATTTCAGGTCACTTCCCTCAATGTAATATTTTGAGTGAATAACTTGCCATTTTCTTTGAATTGGTCCTTCAACAACAGAATGAACACATTTCGAAACGACCTTGCTCGTGAAAATGCTACATATAGCTGGCCAAGTGAGAAAACAGGCGTAGGTAAATAAATACCAACTCGCTCAAGTGTCTGTCCTTGTGACTTGTTAATAGTCATAGTGAAGACAATTCTTAGCGGGAATTATTTTCTACACAACATAAATGGAAGGCTTAAATCAGAAGGACATAACTGAATTCTGGGTATTAAAACAGTCTTTCCTGAATCAATAACTACTGCAGAAATACAGAGGTCATGCAATGCCTTCACAATCATGCGCGTTCCATTTACCAATCCTTCTCTAACATTTAAATTTCTTATTAACATCACAATTGTGTTAATTTTCAGTGTAAGAATATGAGGTGGGAGACCTGATGGAGTTAAACTATTCAAGAATTCTAGAGGATATAACTGGGCAGAGAAGTGATCTTCACTTTCAACACAGTCAATACTATAATATGTTTTAGAAGGACCTTCCACCAAATTCTCAACAATGTCTTTATTAATTTCTGAACAATAGTCATTTTTTGTGCACAGTATTGCAACATTTGTTAGAGCGTCAATATTTGTTTCATTAATTTTGTGGGTAAGAAATACATTGCTTATTAAGTCATCGTAATTGCATATACACTGTGAAGGTATTTCCACCAATTCATCTTGTAAGTGGTGAGATGACAATGTTCCATTTCCTAATTTTAATAACCACTCACTAAATTCTTGATCAGCAGCTGCTCTAATATTTTCTGTAAGTTTTCTTTTTTTAATGAACTTCCAAAATAAACAATTTTTTACAGTTTTCAACAATGGATAAACGGGTACCACGTCTAATAACTGGAAGGGTCCGTCTAAAATCTCCTCCAAACAGAATAACTTTCCCACCAAACAACAAATCACATTTCATGATATTCTGTAATAATTTATTACAGACAATTAGAGCATTTTTGGAAACCACTGATATTTCATCCCAAATAATTAGTGATGCTTTTTGTAAAACCTTTGCTTCCCCAGAATCTTCTCTGATTTTGGCCACAGATGATTCATGAATAGGAACTGGTAATTTAAAAAGAGAATGCATACCACCCTCCAATGTAGTAAACTTAAATTGTCATGAACTGCCAAACGATAGCAATAGTACCGCAGTTGTGTTGTTGAATTCCTAACTGCAGTTCTATATATATCAACATGCTGAATGCCTGGCTGCCATCCTGAATCACCACAGGGAAACAGGAGTGGATAGCTCATAGGGTCAACATGAGGATTCATGTTCGTTATAATGGAAATTCTCTCTGAGCTTTTTGATCTTACTACGAAGTCAAATTTTCCTGGTTTCTCCCCCTCATCAAACATAAAGGCTGCAGCTATTTCCTCCGATACTGGAATATTGTACCGACGCTTATCAAATGAATTTTCCAAGGAGAATTTTAGCTCCATATTTTGAACATGATCCGTAATGTTCTTCATGTGTTGAAAAAGCTGAGCATAAGGATTTATATGGAGAATAATTTCCTGTAAATTCTGCATAATATATCTATCACAAAAACGATTTTCATGCCTATCTATACGTTTTTTTTACGGCTTCACTTGCATCTAAAATGAATAAACCTGCATATAATGGCTGAATGTTATTTTCTGGAATCAAAGGCCCAACAGCATGATATATCTGTCCATGAATTTTTAGACAATAAGGCCCCGACCCTCATAAATGAACAGCATTTAACTGAACAGATGCAAAAGCCAAAGCATTATTATACTGCCGTATGTTTTCAAGATAATTTCTTGTTGTCGAATCATTTGCTTCGATTAGCTCTCTAAGAAACTGAGGCACGGCAATTGGTGGTAATTTTAGTTTCCCCTTATGGCAACATATAGAAGTATTCTGCTCACCTCGGAAAAGTTTTGCAGAACAATGACAACATCTATAGTACATTCCACCAACACTGAACAATGGAACTTCACTGTCAGATTTATATATTCTGGCAGCATCATAACTAAGTGGAAGGTCTCTGCTTGCACTTCTATTGCGACGGATGCCATGCGTTTCATCTGCTTGAACTTGCATGTTCATTTGACAGAGCCCGCCTTTCCCGTTTTCTTCTGTCTTTCTTTCCAGTGTAAGAGGTCTTTTACGT